>JAAGKR010002722.1:62095-87544 GCA_011419295.1 Clarias macrocephalus
GCCCCCAACGGTGCGTGAGCGAGCAGTTCGAAAAGATGCGGTCGGCTGGCGTCACGTGGTTCGGAGGAAACACGTGATAGTCTTCGGCCCTCCCGGCTAAGTGGTTGTAGTAGCCTTAATGTTGGAGCCCCCTAGTGATGGGGAGGAATTGGACACGACTAAATTAGGGAGAAAATCGGGGAAAAAAAAAAAGAGCAGCTATCCATCGTGCTAACACCCGCTACACCACTCAACATCGCCATCGACACCCTACGAGACGATTGTACAATGTAGGTGACTGGCTGTCCACGAAAAATCTGCACCTCCACACCAAATCCCGTAAACTTTCACCCAGATTCATCAGCCCTTATCGTGTTACCCTCTGGATCAACCCGGTCACCTCCAGCTCCAGCTGCCTGCGGTGCTCCGAACCCATCAGGTATTCCACACCTCTCAGCTCAAACCCTTCATCACGTCACCCATGGTCATTGGGTATCCTCCACCCCAGGACCGTCAGGAGCCGGGGGCAGGGGCGTACTGTCATGCGCACTCATCGTAACCGTCACTAGGACCCAGAAGTAGTACGGTCGCAATTCAGGAAGCATAAAAGGAAGCCAAATGGTGCAGCACATCGCTCAGTCATTGAGTCGTCCGATGCCGTCTCCGATGCTAACTCGCCAATCTCGTGAGTACTCACCATTTTTGGCAATTTCCCTGATTGAGTGTGTGTTGTTACAATGCGGGATTAATTGTGTAAACTCTTGCTCTCTGCATGAGAGAGTTCTAATAATAAATCGCGTGGTTATCCTGCCTGCTCGCACTATTTATGCGTTTGGGGTTACCATCCACCCTACACGGGCTAACTGCTAGCTTTCTGATTCGCCTCCGTTTTGCCGTTGTGACAGAAGGCCCCATATCGCAATTTACAGGACTTAAAGGTTCAAAATTCACAATTCAAATTTAAAGAACTTTATTAATCCCAGAGGGAAATTGCTTTGACTTGTTACAGTTGCTCACTGTCCAGAAAGAAAGGAAGAAATAAACCATATCAACACAATCACAATTACAGAAAAAAACTATAAAGATTAGCATCACAATTTACAGCTGTGTTAGTGAACATGAAGTGAATTGGAATGATAAATATTGAGTAGGAGAGTAGCAAAGGGTTGAGTGTGAGAAGTAAGACATGTTGTACTAACATTGATAAAATTTTAAATAAATGTAATTATTTTTACAAGTAGTAACATATGGAAAAATGATTGTGACCACTTTTTACGGAAATAAGTTGTACAGTTTAATTGTTCACGAGTGAAAGGTCCTGTGGTGCTCACTAGAACACTTGGCACTGATCAGTCTCCGTCTGAACGTGCGCTTCTGAGCAGCCAGCACTCTGTGTAGTGGGTGTGAACGATTGCCCAGGATTGAGTGGGGTTTAGACAGCATCCTGAGGGTCCAGCTCAATGCCTAGGAGAGAGCTGGCCCTCTTGATTAATTAGTTCAGTCTATTTTTGTTCACCACCTTCATTCTACAGCCCCAACAGATCACCACATAAAAGTTTACACTAGCCACCACAGACCCGAAGAATATCCACACAGTATGGTATAGCAGAGGTTGAAAGACCTGAACCTCAGTAGAGAATATTGCTGGCTCTTGCCTTTTTGTAAAGCTCTGTTGTGTTTGTTGTCTAATAGAGTTTATTGTTTAAATCGACTCCCAGGTATTTGTACTCCGCAACAAAATCAGCCTACTGTACTTACCCAGGACAGATAATGAGTGACAAAGGTGGGTTTTCTAAAGTCCACTACTAGTGCCTTTGTTTTCCTGATATTGAGCTGCAGGTGATTAACTACATTCACACAAGATAGCAAAGTTGTCTGGTACTCTGAAGTGTTCACCTCCCTGAATGCATCCAACACAAAGCCATCAGAGAACATCTGAAGATGGCAGGACTCTGAGTTATACAGTATATAAAATCAGATGCATACAGGGAGAAGAGAAAATGAGACATAACTCCTGAGGAACGCCAGTGCTGCAGATCACAGTTCTGTAGGTGAGCGTACTGGGGTGGCCAGTGAGTTATTTCAGGAAAAAAACGACAAATTCTTTAATTTTTCTCCAGTAATGCAGGCTGAATGGTGTGAAGGCACTGGAAAAGTCAAAGAACATAATCAGGGGCGCCGCTAGCAATTTTGGGCCCTATGACAAAATATGCGGTTGGGCCCCCCTACCACACCCATTCCGCACAAAACATACAAGCCAACCTAGCTATTCAAAGTTTTTGTCTGTAATATAATAGTACTGACCTATTACGTTTGTCTCATTATTAATGAAATAGTTATCTGCCATCTTACACGGTAGTAGTACTTAAAGTCCGCTAGCAAAGTTAGCCAATAATATAATGCTGGCATATTTGCTACAAATTCAAGATCTATATCTGGACAAAAATTACATATTTAATTTTCATTGGTGAAAAACTTAACTAGGGCTGTAGCGATCGAATATTTTAGTAATCGAGTATTCTACCAAAAATGTTATTGATTAATCGAGTAATCGGATAAAATGTATTTTTGCTTAATTAAATAGCAATATAAAATATACTGCTCAAAAAAATAAAGGAACACTTAGTCCCGGTTTGACTTGAACTTGCATACACATATGAGGCGTTCAAGTCAAACTGGACTAAGTGTTCCCTTTATTTTTTTGAGCAGTATATATAAGAGAAAGATTAATTGGTTTTCTTTGTATCAAAAAATAAACATTGTCATTATAATACAAGAAATAGCTTAAAGTTGACTGAGATGAATTAAGTGCATTACAGTGCCATACAGTCTTATTTTAAAGCCTTTTCTCAGATGCAAAAACTAAATAAAAAAAAAAAGGTATTTCAAATGACTTTAAGTATCAAAAAACTAAGGCACACATTTAAATAAATAATTATACAAAAACACTAACCTAACTTTCAGAACTAAAAGTTTCAAAATCTACAGCTCAGGCGTAACATAAGCCTTTACTGACTTCTTACTGGATACTTTGTGATGACATTTAGGATGCAAAAAATCAATAGACAGGAACAAGAGTGTACATTGTGTTTGGAGTCAAAATATTCATCAGAATATAAATGTATCTCTCTTGGACGTGTGTGTGCACACTAGTCTTTAAAGGAGCGTGTGATTGCAATGAAGAGAGGGAAGCATGTCAACATGCTCCCAACTGAGACTTGCCCTGTGCTTTGAAGCAATGTTTCCTGCTGCTGAAAACATTTTTTTATTTATAAAAGTTTTTCATCACTCCCTTCCATTTTGCAGCCCGCAACAGAACGCTCCCTCAAATCAATACAGTTAACTGTTTGCGTCTCCTTCCGCGTTGTGCGTGACGTAAGCGCTTTTGTCTGTGTTTACTGGCGGCTTGCATCCGGAAGCGCGCTGCGTCACGCCAAACAAATGATACACGCGCAAAAACATAACGCAAGCTTTTAAAATTAATTAAAAAAAAATACAAGAAGCTTCAAGGCAGAAGATTTTGTTTGTCGTTTCTGATGACCGGACTTATGCTTCTTTGTTGAACTCGATGACATATCTGCTTTTACAGTTCAACACCTGTACTCAGCAGCGACACTCTTCGCTAGATAGGATGGGCTCAACCATACAGTGAATCAGAGAGACGTGCGATTTGACTGTAGATGCAGAAATAAGCCATAATCTTTTTTCATTTGTAACTCTTTTGTAGATACATTTCTAATTTCTATTAGTTTACTGCTAGTAGTGTTATTACTAATAAAGCAGATCTCTGGGGGCCCCTAAAGGGCGTGGGCCCTTAGAATCGTCCTAACCCCCCCCCCCCCCCCCCCCTAGCGGCGCCCCTGGGTGTACTCACTTTTGTTGCCAGGGGTTCAGCTATTATTGGCTGTATTTTTAGTTATTTTGAGGGGACAATAAATTTACACTGCTATACAAACTTTACACTGAGCCATTTATGCAGTGTTGTCCTATGAAAAGATATAACTAAATATTTGCAGAAGTGTGAGGGGTGTACTCACTTTTGTGACATACTGTATAAAGAAGCCATGTCTCATCAGACATCTTGTTGTTCCAAGATGAGCTAATTTTCTCTGGTCCTATCTGAAATGTTAATATCATGCCCTTGTGACATCATTATTTTTTTAGTAGAACATGTTTAAAAGGATTTTTTCTTTACAATGCCTTCTAAAAAACTGATTTTCTGCCTCTCCCTTTTAGTTACGCTGTTATAGTTAGTCCTGCCGGAGTCCCTGCTTGCACTCTACACTAAATATACATTCACCTTATACATTATGTGACTTTGACCATACCTACCTGTTATCTCTCATCTTCTGCTCTCCCACACTCTCTCTCTTTCCCTCTTTGTTGAGCTACACATGTCGTTCCTGAGCTGCCATTGATCCAGACTCCCTCTGTCCTCTGGACCTGCCTGACTCATCCTGGTGCCCCGCTTCTGGTTGGAGATCTCGTCACATGGATGCCCCGTGTGTCTCTTTGGGATGCGTCCGATGTCTGAAGACGGTTTCACTCTACTAGGACGACGGTTCTGGCCTCGCATGATGTTGTCGGCTGTTTTTCTACGGACTTGGCTGCAATCGCTCGATAGTTCAGGACTGGAATTTCCTACAAGTCTACCTGTGCCTCCAATAACTACCTGGACTCCATATTAACATCAATTGACATCTGTTATAACAACTGTTATACTGAACTGCCAGCCACCCAACACACAGTATGAATGCAGATCAATTACTGCTTTCTGTTTCTCCCAAATGAGGATGGGTTCCCTGTTGAGTCCGGTTCCTCTCAAGGTTTCTTCCTATTACCATCTCGGAGTTTTTCCTTGCCTCTGTCGCCCTCGGCTTGCTCATCAGGGACTATCTGATCATTTTTTGATTCATACATATTCACATTTCATACAAACTTAAATAATTCTTTTGATTGTGTAAAGCTGCTTTGCGACGATGAAAATTGTTAAAAGCGCTATACAAATAAAATTAAAACTGAAATTGATTTTATCAAGACATCAAATTGCAAGAGGCTTTATGTATAACCAGCTCGTTTTTGGAAGGAAACAGGTATAATAATATAATTTCCAAATCTTTGAACATGTAGCACACACAGCATTAGTGATCCAGCATAAAAAGAAATCAGCTTCCCTAAGTATTTATAAAAATTAAACCCCTTTATTGTGTTTGAAATACAAAAGAAATACTAAAAAAAGAAACAGCAATACAGACACGCAGGCAGTTTATCAGACAGTCTTTGGGGTAGCTCAGTCTATTAGTCAGGCGTTGTGGTGCTTTGTTCAGTCTTTCTCCTCAGGCCATCTCTATGTTGGCTCAGTTTTTTTTTTTTTTACCATAGTATTTAGTTATTAAAAAAAATAAAGTGGTAGTCTTTAGGCCAGTTCATTCTTGTCTGTGGCTATCTCAGCATGGCTGGCATCAGGACCTGTGGGTGCCAGAAGGGTCCTGCGGTTATAGTGGCCCTTCATGATGCCCGAGTTGTTGTTCTCATTGAGGATCTGCTTCTGCTTTTGCCGATTGAGCGACTGGACAAGGCCAAGTACCACAGCAGCGAGCGAGTATTGGCCTGTAAGCTTGCGGGGCTGCAGGATAAGCGGGTTGGGCTGCACACGGCCTAGAAGAAAATGTGTTCGAATTTTGCCCTCCTGCTCGCTGATGCCCTTCACGTAGATCTCCCCACGGTATTCGAAGGCAAAGCCGCGCTCCGTCAAGATGCTGTACGTCTCCTCGGGGACCTGGATTTTTCCACTCACACCTGTGCTGTCCATGCGGCTCGCCAGGTTCACCGTTTTCCCCCAAATATCATATTGAGGCTTTTTAGCACCAATCACACCTGCTACCACAGAGCCATGAGCCATTCCTGAGAAGGTTAAAGAAGAAGAAAATAAAGAACATGAATAAGAAGTGGAGAATGCAGAAGGCAAAATACAGCATGTTCTGCCAGTCTTTCCAGAATTTCAATATGTATTTGTATAAATGTCGGGTCTCTTACCAATTCTGAGCTGGAAATTATTAAAGGAGTGTTTGTTGATCTCTTGTATGCTCTCGTTTAGAGCAATGGCAAAGTCAGCCAGAGCACACAGATGACCCCATTTATCTTCACATTGCTACGGAAAGACACACAGACGTAGAAAGCGAGAGAGAAAGCGGGAGAGACAAGCATGCACATGTTTATTTCAAGGGCAGTATTCAGAATTGGTAATTTTAGTCCAAAAGTAACATCAATATTTATGTGGGGAAATTTTGCATGTATTCAGATTTTATCTCTGCAGCTGCTAAAACTGATTTTCTGAGCTCCTCATTCAGATTATGCAAAATGATCTCTTTTGAGGTTGCCAGATTTTTCAGTAGAGCTTCATCAGTAGTGTCTAGACCACTGCCTAGACCACACACAAACATTTGTCGTTAAACACAGAAAAACACCAAAGGGATACAAAAGTGCACTAATTAAGACGGTGTTTTTTTCTGCCTTTGCAGTCTATGGGGAATGCAATATGAAGTAAAGACGCTATTAATAAGCTAAACAAAAAGACAATATGATAATGTAGGTGATCAAATAGACAATCATTGAAATACAAGAATCTAACATCAGTCTGGTGTAGTATATTATAATTGAAAAGTCTTAATTGCTGCAAAGCTCGGTTTCATGATAACATCATAGCTCATAGAATAGCATGTGATGCAGTGCGTCCTATTATTTAGCTTTTTTTTATTCATATAAATTTTATGTATTTTATTTGTTTATGTACGTGATAACGATATTTTTCTTTGTTATATCCTGAACCAGAATACAACTTGCTATCGTATTAAGGTTTTTGTGCTTTACCTGTTTTTCAGGTGACAAGCCAGAGACAGCCATGTATGTACTGCCAATGGTTTTAATCTTCTCAATGTCTTGAAAACGTTCCTCTCCCAGCAGCTGTGGGAAAAGGCGAGATGGCAAAACAAAGGTCAGGAAAGAGGAAAAGCATAAACTAAATAGAGTTTTAAAGGTTAAGGCATAAAAACAATCAGACTTTGAACAGTACATAGATTTTTGGTGTATGAATTTACTATATTACTCTGTGCTGAACAACAACAGGTGTAAATTCTTCAAGCACAAAGCTTAAACTATTCCCATAAGCTTAGGTTTTGCCTGTTATCATAACCATACACAAAGATGGCCTAATCCATGGACAGAGACAATAGCAAATTCCTTGTGGCAAACACAGATGAAACTTTATGAGAGTTTACTGATGCGCTGATGCTTTCTACTTGGTAATCTTTCTGGTAATATTACTTTCTCAGTAGTATAATTAGACTTTTTATACACAATATAATAATAATAATCATAATGATACTGCCTGACACTGTTCTAAGCACAATATTATGAACAGTTTGTGACTGTAAAGACATTCAGTGACATTTATTTATAAGGTTAACTCTGAGTGTAATCATGAAGAAGTATATAAAGATATATGAGGAGAATTCAAGTCAAACTGAGACTTTTGACATTCCCCTGCTACACTAATGTATTTATCCCAGCATTTTACTAATGCTTGGATACCATCAAGGGAGCAGGTTTGCTTAGTATGCTATGATGTGTTTCACGTGTGAAATGCTGGCCTCCCAGGAACTCCTTTAAGGGGTCAAACATGTGAAAATGGCACAGAGAGTGTGAATGATTGTGTATACAGTTCCCTGAGACATAAGCATCTCATTCCCAAGGTGGCGAAAAAGTATGTCAATTTTCAAGATGTTCCACTCGCTGAATGTTCACAGGAACGGCTCCGAGCCACCTCGGATGGAATTGTCAGTCACGGAAATTCTGTATGGCATTATTAAACCGTTTGCAACATTCAAATATTTTATTGCAACCTGCACATATGAATGCGGTTTTACGCCTGCATTCATATGTCCAGGTTTGACTTGAACGCCCCTGTACAACTAAATGAGCTATTTACATCATTACTAGCCATCATGTCATCTATTGGTGAAAGCGCTAAATTGCTTTAAAGTGAAGTTTATATGAATAATATATTTAAAGCCTCAAATATAGCAAATAGGTTTTTAATGATACTGATCTTTTAATCATTTATTCTTTAATCACTCTCTGCTGCAGAGCCATTCTGAGTATAGAGACATCATCAGAAGCAGAATGTGTAAAGGCTTCAGGCACACAAGGTAATCAGCTTCCTGTTACATCAGGCTGTTATACCTGAAATGTGTGATGTGTATTTACAATTCACACATTTTTACTCTTAAGATCAAATGAAGAGAGCAGCACACAGGGCAGACAATATGGGAAATTCGCTGAAACTCAATCAGCTGTTACTGCAATGTTGCTTATCGCTGTAAATATCTGATCCAATTTGTGATGTAAAAAAAGAAATCTGCTACTTTTATAAATATCTCAGATGTTTGGCATTTAAGCACTTTTTTGAGCTCTGAGAATTATACATACAGGCCCTGAGACAGTGGCATTTAATACAATAATAAATAACCAACTTCTAGTCTCTAATTTGCAATGCAGCTCATTGTTCATTGTTTTTTTTTTTTTTTTGGATTCCACCATCGGGCGCTAGTATCCAAGTGAACTGAAACCTATTTCCACCAAATTCATTTCATTAAAATATAAAATATTAATTATGATATAAATTGATTTCAATAAAATAAGTTTATATAAAATGTTCTTTTCCAGCAAAAATTTTATGTACAGTACAACATCACATATATAAGGGGAAAAAAAGACAAAAGAGATGTGGAACGATCTTCTTCACATGCTTTCCTGTGAGCCCTATACTAGACAAACAATTCACACATCTCAATGACGCAGAAAATAGAAAGGTGTTAGCCCTAGGCGTTAACCGAAATAGAAAGCACAACAAAATGTTTTTTTGATAATTAAACACTGTTGACACCTGGCAAGTTAAAATTATAACATTTAAACCTAGCAAGCTTAATTGTCATATTGAGGCAGTATTTAAATCTAGAGTGGAATCCTTCACAGAAGTTTTTAATACTGATTTTTTTATTCATTCAATCATTCACTGATTCCCTATACTGGCCTGTATCGCAGGGGTGTCAAACTCGATCCAGAAAGGGCCATGTGGGTGCAGGCATACATTTCAAAAAAGCAGAAAAAATTGCAGGGCACACACTCATTCACACACTATAAGCATTTTGGAAACACCAATTAGCCTAATCTGTGGAAAGAAACCCACCAAGCAACGGGAGAACATGCAAACTCCACACACCCAGACCTGAGGAGGAAATCGAACCGTCAACCCTGGAGGTACAAGGCCACAGTGCTACCCATCTTTTTTGGCATATATGAAATTTGGGTCTGAGATTACATGAGAAGATAGATCAGGATTTTAGCTTTAATTCCCTGATATTTACATCTGCACATGTTAAACAGCACAGAACACAGCAATGTTGTCTTTAGGTGAGCAAAAATATAATAAGACAGTAATAAATTAAATTAAAGTAGATAATACTTAATATTTGTTAACATCTACTTTGCTTGCCAAAAAAATGCTTAAGGTATGAACCTCTGACATCCCCAGTCTGCTGTTATTTTTTTATCATTGTTTTGCTGCATGGTGAAGCTCCACTGTTTCAGTTAGTTTAAATTCATCCAGATTTGGATTAATCTGTCTGTAAATTAAGATTCAATTATTTGTCATATATACCTTACAGCAAGGAAATGATGACTGGAGTCAGAGCACAGGGTTAGTCAGGTTACAGCCCCCCTGAAGCAGATAGGGTTACCGCCTTGCTCAAAGGCTTAACAGTGGCAAATTGCTGGTGCTGGGGCTCGAACCCCCGACCTTCCAATCAGTAGCCCAGAGCCTTAACTCTGTAAGCAACAATTGTCCCCAAAGCTAGCAGCCAGAATAGGTCTAAATTTCTACATTTCTAAATGTGTTTGGCTGCTAACATCATACAGTATATAAGGTTAAATCATCGGTAATTTGTGTGCCTGTTCCAGAAGCAGTCATGCAAGCCTGGGCCATGACTTTACCTTATATGAGACCATATATTTGGAATTCTCTGCTGTTCCTTTTTCTGGACTTTGACTATTAATTATTTAAACACTCAATATAACAATCTAACAGGGCCCACTTAGGCAACAAGAAGCTTCGGTCAGTCTCAATATTTCCGATTACTTGAGAAATGTGTGGGTTAAAAAAGATATCATGTTCTAAGGTGCTTAAATCATCTAGATGTAAATATCAGGAAATTAAAAATTTTAATGTAGCTATTAATTTAGCTGTTGTTAGTGAATTTTTTTTTCCATGTACAGGAAACCCTTACCCTTGTTGTTCCACTATGTTTGGAGAAGACTTTATAATTCATGTATTAATTTACCCACTTTTGATTACTGAAAATACTGTAAACACACGTTGTACACACATAAATATTGCCTTAAATTTAAACTTCATGTTTCAAGCTTATAGTCACTGAATTGCAACAAAATCCAGTGTACTAAATTACATTTATAAGAAAAAAAAAAGATTATTTCTCATTCTAATTTGATAAAAATATTCTTAAAATACTTTTACTTGTGCATGTGTTTGTTAGTGTCAACGTAAGTGTCAATCCTGACCTCATCGAAGTCAGCGATGATCTCATTTAATAACCGTAAGCATTCGACTCCTTGGTTGTTCATTTCAGTCTGTGAGTAGAAATCGGCAAAGCCGGGAATAGAGGCAAACATCACGCCGACGGAATCATAGGACTGCGAATACAACTCCTGTAAAGATAAGGTCAAAAACAGAACACAAGAAATGGGTCAATCTCTAAGGAAAAGAAAACAGACAGGGGTGGGGAGCATCAAATATGTAAAACTGCAGTATAATTAATGAGAACGTGAACCACTTCAAATCTGTGTTAATACTTAAATTTAGGGCTAAATGTTCGATTTTGTCAGTTCCAGTGTATGGCCCAAGATACAGTATGTGAAAAACGTGACCATCATGCCCACGTGTGGGTCATCAACAAACTCTTACTACCATGTTCGGAGCCCACAACTGCCTAGAACGTCTTTGTATACAAGTAAAGGGCCCGAGCCTGTTCCAAGCATGACAATGCCCCTGTGCACATAATGAAGTTTAACACTTATGTAATAAAGCATGAATGCTGCACAGCTGCTTTATATGTGTTAACAGATGAACATATACACAGCACTGACTACACTCACAACTAACCTTAAAACAGAATGTCACTTGGCTGTATAGACTACAGGAGCCGAGGGTGAACATATTTAACAAATAAGACAAACTTCCTCACTTCAGTATCATGTTAACCCTTTAGGCCACTCATAAAAACCCTGAATTATTATTATTATTATTTTTTTTTTTTTTACTTTTGTGTGTGTGTGTATGTGTGTGTGTGTGTTTTTCACTTTTATGTGGCAAATCAAGGGCAGTGAAGTTGAAGTTAACATTTATGGTTCTTTACCCATCTTGCAAAATAATTTTTCTACATTGTTTACTGTATTAAAACATTGATAAAGTTAAAGGCACATTTACAGTATTTAAAAATAAAAATAGAAAATACAAACATTCTTATTTTTTACAACTATTTTTTTTTGAGGTACTGATACCGGCACTTATACGTTATCAAACGTTACTAAAAGCGGTTCTTCGCCAAAGGTTAAAGTCACCTAAGAGAAGTTACTTACTGATCACATGGTGTCCAACTACATTATAACAGCTGTTGTCATTAAATTTCAATAAATTTACTGTAGATGTTTCAGTCTAAACAAAACTCTACCAGCACGACTTCTCTTACGACTCAGAGAGCAAGGCGTATTTTAACTGACATGTATCTAAAGATAATATTTGTACTTTTTATTTAATTATAATAATTCATTTTTTATTGCACATTTTGCTTTTGTATTGTTTTTGCTTTATACACTATATTGATCAAACTGGCCACCAGAGGGAACTAATCCTCCACCAAATATTCAAACACCCCGACATTAAACACTCGCATTCACATATGCATGCTCACATTATAGAGCATGGCCTCTGATATAAGAGCTGCGACAATAACTGTCTGTTTAGAGAAATCAGTCCTTCATGAGCTGCAACTTCATGAGTGACCTTCACACTTTGATGCTCTAGCACTGTTTATGTGTGAGTGTGGATCACATTTCGTTGCCTTTGATGACAATAGGATTGAATCATTCAGCTGACAAAGGTAAAGTGAGGTAGGTTACTTCATTGAAACACCCACTCACACACACACACACACACACACACACACACACACACACACACACACACACACACACACACACACACACACACACACAATATATATATATTCATTGTCCCTCCTGAAGCATACTGTAAATGGTCTGATTATCAGAGTGAGATAATTAACGAAACCTACACACACACACACACACACACACACACACACACACACACACACACACACACACACACACACACACACACAAAGGTCTGAGAGATGTATTTTTAATAAGACCCCAGTGCCATGTTGGCACTATTCACTGACAGCCAAACCCTAAAAGCACAGATACAAAAAGGTAGACACACCTGCAGTCACACTCGCATCACCTGGCGACACACAAGCCAAAACAAAGACAATGTCAAGACCCAAGAAATCCTGCATTGCAAAGAGTGACATAAGACAATAGAAATGGAGATACTGGTAGAGCTAGAGATATTCAGTGAGATATGAGGGGAGGCATTCATCAAGTTTATGTATTTAAGAGTTGAGCATTTGAATGACTGTCCATCTTATTATTTATTCATTGAGATATCATACAACATCAAATCAAGCAGTGATTTAAGCGCAGTTGATAAATCTGTGTGGAACCTGCCTCAATATCATGCAGGTTAATTTGGGTTTTACATTCATTCATCTTCTATAGCGCTCATCCTGCGTACAGGGTCATGGGGGCATGAAGCCTATCCCAGGAGACTGGGGGTACAAGGCGGGGTACACCCTGGACAGTGTGCCAATCCATCACATGGATTTGGGATCAATTTGGGAAAACGCCTTAGATTAGCCTCATCTATATGTCTTTGGATTATGTGAGGAAACTGGAGCACATGGAAAAAACCCCACCAACGATGCAAACTCCATGCACACAGATCCAAGGAGGGAATCAAACCCTAGACCCTGGAGGTGAGGCCACAGTGCTAACAGGAGGTGCGAGGTACGTATTTAGCAGTTGCATCCCTGAGCCAGTGAAACCAAAGCACTCAGATTTTCCAAAAAAAAAAAAAAGCATAGTGCAATACCCCGTCTTTTTGCAAACCTTTGTTTGTACCTAAATTAATGGCATCACCCAGGTGACGTGCTCTGTAAATTCACACTGAATCCCACAGAAAACATCTCATCACCTGTGGATAGGAATGTGGCTTGGTTTTTATTTATTTTAATACCCGATTAATGAAAGCTTCATGGACAAAGAAACATTCATGAATAACATAACTATAATGCCTTGGTTAGACAATGCTAGCAAAGAGAAAGGGCCATCAGAAGCCTGCAACCGTCGCCAGATGGTCTGAGTTGCCAGAAATTTAAGGCTATGGAATTGATCCTCAACAACTGGCTCCACTGCTGATCACCGTAGGTCTGGAAGGCCACACTGCCAGGACAAGACAGACTAATTCTATGGTGTCATTTGAGAAGTTGTACAGAAAATGCTGCCACTGATGCTGCTACTAGACGTGCATGAAGGCCGTGCAGTGGGAAAAGAATTTAGATTTTCTGTTTGTGATGAGTCATTTATGAATGATTCGTTCTTTTTGAACGAGTCTTTAACTTGACGCAGCGGAACGTGTAGACTCAGAGAGTGATTCGTTGATTTTCTACTGGGTGTGCATGCGGAAACAGGAATGAGCAGTTACTTTTGATTCTTCTAGTCCGAGTCGTTTGTTCTTTTGTCACGTGTCTCTCATAGACGCTATGCAGTGCAATAGATTCAAAAGAATGAATGACTCGGACCAGAAGACTCATAAGAAGAACCGTTCAAATTTGTTTCCTGTGTACTGCACTGCATAAGGTCTATGGGAGTCACGTGATAAAAGAACGAACGACTCGGACTAGAAGATATAAGAGGTGAGCTTCTCATTCTGTTTATCATAATATGTCCTTAACTGCATTGTAATATTTTCATTACAGGAACTATAGCCCAAATTTTTGTATCTAGACGTGTTGGGGGGTTTGTTCATTGAAAATGTAACTTAATTTTATTTCTGATCAAAAGAACTAATGAACTAAATGACTCAAAAAAAGATTTGTTCATTTTGATGAACGAGATTCAAAGACACTAAAATGATCCAAACTTCTCATCACTATTTCTCTGGTTCTTATGGACACAAACTTTTGTATAAAATGGAACGTTCTTATTTATTTGACAGAAATGCATTTTGTAAGATTTTCTTTTGTCCATGAGAAACAAATGTCTAGTCTGAACAAATGAACACAACATGATTTCAAATTCCAACCAATCCTAAACCTGATCCAACCCAGTCATAAGCACAGTGAAAACCATCTCATAGACTACTTATTCATTTCAGACCATGCTCAGGAACATTCAGCCCATTAAACCGCCACACAAACTAATGACAAAGCAGCATAAGGTAATGTTTAATGTCAGGATTTGGAAAATTAATAAATATTACCAACCACCTTAACAGGCAAACAACCCATCAGTGTATCCAGCAATTGCTAAGCCTGTTTCAACCGGGACATTATACTTCCTCTATACCCCCAGTTAGTTATGTGATATTAATGTCAAGGGAAAAGTAATGATAAAGAAAGAAATGAAAGTCTTCCAAATAAATGAAATCAGTTCTGAGTAGTGTTTATATGAAACTAGAGATAGTATCTGTGGTTGACGGGAAAAGAGATTTTAGAAACAAATAAAAGGTTAAAGTATAAATAAGCCGATCAGCTTTAATGTAATCAGTGACATTACTCTATTATTTCAGGTTGAAGCTCACGTCTTTTTTTTACAGAAACAGAAAGAAATAGAATGTTAGAATGTTGTAAGGTTGAGTATCTTACGTCTTGTTTACACTAAGTTGCACTTCTTTCGCCGTCAGCCAAATAAACTCCTTATTTGGTAATCGGAGAGTGAATCACAGATGAGAAATTGAAAAAGTAGATCGGATAAAGACGGACTTTTATTTTAAAACGACTCCAGGATGTTAAAATTCACTTACACCACTTTAGCGCTGTTATTTCAGTGGCAAAAATAGTAACTAATCCAGGTAAAAATATTCAGGTTAGCTGTTCTTATTAATATCTATTGGTGCAGGTGTTTGTTTACATTGACCAAGTAGCTTATTAGAAGCTTATTTTAAAGTAGATTATTAAAATCTGCCACATAACTGTTCATAACATGCTTCTACTCAGCATTTTGATTTCACTGCATTGTAGTATGTAAACCAACGTACCTCAATTACAGGACATGCCATGTCACTGCCAGGCAAAGAAAAATGTTTTTCTACCTGCAGTGTGTGAGGGTGACATGCTTAGCTCATGAGCAATACCATTGACTCATTTTCCACCTTTGTGTTGTTTAATAACGTTTTTCCAATTTCCAAACTAATACTTCTTCGTCTCTTGGTGCTGCTATGATTAGCTCCGGTTTTTCTGCATTTGGGAGCAATGATGCACTTCACAGTAATATTATCAAAAGGAAATATTACACAGAGAGATAATGCTTACAAGACCCAAGAGTGCTTTGGGTAAAATTAACCTGAGAAAAACACGATGCATGCAGGAAGCTTTTTTTTGTCTCATTTACCAGTCGAGATTTCACGAACTCTAATGAACTCTGTTATAAATTTACGACGCCACAGAAGTATATGCAACACATGATTGGTATTAGAGTTCACTGAACCCAATCGTTTGGATTTGTTGCTTTACCATGTCGTGATTAATTTGTAGCTAGAGTTTAAATCCCAGTAATACCACAGACATTCATGGCCAGAAGTCCAAGACAGCAAAATTAGCCAAGTTCTCAAGAACATCACAATGGCACTAGCCAACTAGCAGTTAGCACTTTCCTTAGAGTGCGTCATGCCGGTTCATAAATTAGGCTATATACTGAACATGCCAAAAAAATATAATAACCCTAGGTTTTTTATTAATTGTTTAAATTAATATTTTAATCTCATGACTGACTTTGATTAATAAAGCATCATCATCACCGACACACTCAGTTCGTATGTGCAATCACAGAATCACATGGATAATTGACTAGGATGTACTTAGGGTAATTGTTTCATTAACGTCACTTATAATGTAGAGAAATTAATAACATTTAAATGAAGCTTTTGTGTATGCTTGTTCTCAATAGCCATTACAAACTCAGAAACTTTGCAAAGAAGAAGGACAAGAATGGCATTTTAAAGCACTTTCACAGCCTTTGTGTGCAGTGTGTAGGTGTGTGTCATGACCTCATTGTCTCTGTCCTTTTCCAGGAAGTGCCGGGCGACATGGCTGGGCAGAATGTTGCGCAGCATATTCTCATTATGCTCCCGCAGCTCCCGCATTTCATTTATCTCCTCCTTCGCCTGTACTCGCCACAGAAAGTCCAATCTCGCTGTGTATTCCAGCTAGAAAGAGAAAGAAAGATAGAAAGGTAGAGAAAAAGTGTGAGGAGCAAAAGAAAATATCAACACGATGTACACATAAGACATCTTTGCATACATTAAGGTCCAGATATAACTCACTCCCTTACTCACTCATAATCTATATAGCTTTATCCTGTGTACAGGGTCGCAGGGGGGCTGGAGCCTATACTGTACCAGGAGACTTAGTTACACCCTGAATAGGGTGCCAATCGATTGCACACATACACACACTTATTCACACACTGTGGGCGATTAGTGAATGGCCTAATTAGCTTAATCTGCTTGTCTTTGGACTTTGAGAGAACATTTACTTTTAATGCTGTAATGTTAGAAAACATCCCATTTAAAAATGATCAGGGTTAATGCACAAAAAGGGTTGCCAGATTCAGACAAATATATTGCACCGAAAATCAGAAATGCTCAGTGTCAGTCAGGGTCAGTCTTGGGTTCCCCAACAAAACAAATAAACAAAAAAAAAAAACTGAACTAATCCGGATACTTCAGGCTAATTCTTCAAACCTGAAGGTGGGATTCAAACCTTCGACTCTGGTGCTGTAAGGCCACTGTGATACCCATTACACCATAAAACAGCAATGATTTGAACAAGTTTTCAGCTGCTCCATGTCCATGTCGGTGTCCATGTGTTTACCCCCAAAGAAGAACTATGTCCAGATATTTCAGGCTAATTTGAAGTTCTGTGGTTTCTAAAATGTACTTGGGGAATTTCGGGGCACTATCTGTGAGCTTTTTTTTTTTTTTTTTTTACATTAGAAACCCTATGCTTGTAGGTGTGACTTTTATTGTAGCACCCAGGAATATTTTTGTCTCACTGAAAAATAACACACTAAGAGAGAGACAGATGCCCAGTAAGAGAAAGAAGCTACTGTATACAGCACTGATAAATCATTCCCATTTCCAACCATTGCATGGATTTGATGTCAAATAATTTCCTGTTATAACGAAGCCACAAACTCCATTATCAGTCAGGCCAAATAAATTTATGGTGCAGATCGAAAATTTACTTGTTCTCATTTGCTTTAATAGCAGAGCAAACGACAAACCAAACTTCATCAACAAAAAGGACAGTCCTCTGGAATAAATGAATGCTGCAGAGATTAAACTATTAAACAGATGCATTAAATGAAACAATTGCTGACTTTGTTTCCTCATTAGTTCACACTGATTGTGAGCATCAAACCATAATCACTTACAACAATCTCTTTAATGTATTCATGCAATGCAATTGTAAGCAACAGAATATGACTGAAGCTTTTTCTTGCACTCATTCAATTTCCCTAACGCTTAATACATGGTACATGGTGGCGGGAAGCCTGGAGCCAATCCCAGGGAACTTGAGGGAGCAGGCAGGGTACCCTTGAGACAGAGTGCCAATTCAGCGCAGGGCACTAGGATGAAAGATGTCTTTTGACTGTAGGAGGCACCTGGAATACCCAGGGGAAATCCACCAAGCAAGGGGCAGAGAAGCAAACTCCATGCGCACAGACCTGAAGGTGGGATTCAAACCCTCGACCCTGGAGGTGTAAGGCCACAGTGCTAACCACTACACCATCAAGCAGCAATGATTTGAACACATTTTCAGCTGCTTCACACTGCTTATAGCTTTTTCCCTCTACCGAGGAATCATATGAATCTTACTCTTCTCTTCCCAGGAGGAGAAAATAACAGAATCAACAATAACAACAGGCATGTGATATGAACGGTTTCAAGAGTCCAGCTGTGAGATGTTTTTACAGAGACTGTGGGCATGACAGAGGGAAAGAGAGCTGATTAAGCTGATGTCCGTGATGTGAGACAACCGTCATTGAAACGGTCTTTGTTATTTTAAACATATGTACTGTATATGTCGAGTGTGAAAAGAGGGAGGCAGGTGAAGCTGGAAAGTAACACGTAATACTTTCCACCTGTGGCTTGTTAGCAGGTTTATTTATTGATGTCTTTTTATTTTGGTAGATGGGAGTGAGACCAAATGTGTATGCGCATGAATGTGTTTGTTACTTAACTTTGCTGAAAAACAAAATAAATCAAAAGCTTGAAAATTAATAAATAAAACTATAGCTTGAATAAATTCACTGCTGTGCTGAGACTCATGGGCTGCTTCCCATTCTTTGGAATCACAAAACTGTTATATTACATTGAATGTACAGTATAGTTTGATAGATAATTTATATTAACTACTCATACATTTCACATTATTCATTATTTGTAAAAAACAAAAGAAAAAACAATCACTCTAATATTCTGTTGGACTGCCCTTTGCTTTGACTACAGTACGCATTTACCATGGCATGGTTTTGAGAATCTTATAACCCAAAGTTACAACACGTGCTTCCATCCAGAGGTGTCCAGAGTGGTATTGAAACCTTTCCACAAGGTTTGGAATCCTGGTATTGTCAACTTGGAATATGTCTGTGCCATCAGCGAAGAAAAAACCCATTGATGTAAAAACCGGATATTTCAGTATATTCAGACCAAATTTTGGGGCAAATAATGTTGCTGAACCCAGACCTTACCAACAGAAGCAACCCCAGATCTTAACACTACCACCACAGGCTTGTATAATAGGCACTCTGAATGATGGGTACATCACTTCATCCGCCTCTCATCCGATTAGATGTTTTTCTTAAGGCTGCACCAAATCAACAATAACACACTATGTCCAAACACTGTACAAAATGTAAACACTTCACCAAACAAACATTAACATATCATATCCAAACAATGCACCAAATCAATAATAACACACCACCTCCAAACACTGCACCAAACCAACAATAACATACCATGTCCAAACACTGTACCAAATCCAAACACTGCACCAGATCAACAAAAACAGACCACCTCCAAACACTGAGCCAACAATAACACACCATGTCCAACCAAATCCAAACATTCCACCAAATCAACAATAACAACACTGTACCAAATCCAAACACTGTACCAAATCCAAACACTGTACCAAATCCAAACACTGCACCAAATCCAAACACTGTACCAAACCCAAATACTGCACCAAATCCAAACACTGTACCAAATCCAAACACTGCACCAAATCCAAACACTGCACCAAATCCAAACACTGCACCAAATCCAAATACTGCACCAAATCCAAACACTGTACCAAATCCAAACACTGCACTAAATCCAAATACTGCACCAAATCCAAACACTGTACCAAATCCAAACACTGCACCAATTCAATTCAATTCAACTCAATTCAATTCAATTCAGTTTTATTTGTATAGTGCTTTTAACAACTGTCATTGTCGCAAAGCAGCTTTCCACAATCAACAATAAAACACCATGTCGAAACACTGACGTAAATCTAAAATAATACACCATGTCCAAACACTTCACTAAATCCAAATTATCACCTCATGTTCAAACACTATATCATTTCCATACACTGCACTAAATTCAAAAGTCATGTCATGTTAACCTGGAGTAATTATTACTACTACTATAATAATAATTATTACTATAATGATTATTATTATTATTACTGATATTATTATCAACAGTGGTTTAGCTCATGGACAGCAGTGGCGAAGAGTTTAACTCTGCAAGTCTTTCATTTTGAAACAGTCATTAATTATTCAGTTGCTTTAAGGGTTTAGCTGTCACTTTGAGTCTCAGTCAGAACCTGGAAGCTTTCCTGTTGTGGGTTCAAACCAAGGTCATGGATTCTTCTACAGCAGCAAAATGCTAACCTCATTATTTATTCATTCAACCATTATCAACTGATACAAAAAAGAACAAGAAGAACAGATTAAAGATAATGCTGTATATGCCAATGCAATAAGAGCATCTCGAATAAAAGCTTTGGTGATTCATTTGTTACTATAAAGCATAATATCCAAAGGCTTTTTAACTAGTAATGTACACTACCACTCAAAAGTTTGGAATCAAGAAGATCGTTCTTGATTTTCAATGCTTCAATACTGAATATGCAATAATCTCCTTTGAACAGCTACAGTTGAGATGTACTGTATCTGCTACTCATAATCTGTAAAGCCTTCATAACTGCTCTAATCTGTTAAATGGGGATTTTTGAGGTTCGTAATTATAAATGAACTTCTCAAGTGCCACAGAGGTAAGTTTTAGTCTTCATGAGAGCCAGGTTTATTATGGTTCTTGATGGGTTTTGATGGCTCTTGGCAAAACTGATCTTGCAAGAACTATTCCAGAAGGGCTGACATCCATGTCTTAAAATAACAACTGACTGTTGTTGTTGTTGTTGTTGTTGTTGTTGTTACATAATTACCTAATTCCATATGTGTTTTAAAATCCCCAGAATTGTTGGAGAAAGTAGAAAATAAATCATTAAACAAAAACAAAGAATTTTGCAAGTGATCCCAAACCTTGGAACGGCAGTTTACATTAACAGTGTACTGTATAAATTGTTAATAATAATAATAATAATAATAATAATAATAATAATAATGCTCCCACCAAAGCATATCTATCATAAAAGGATGAATTTGAGAGTTTCAAACATACTGTAAAATCACTCAGCATGTTTGCAAAGTACGTTTCTAATTGTAATTATTTACTACAGCATTTGTCGCTAGAACATAAGTGGAAAAAAAGTTGCTAAATTACACTGACCTTGATTAAGCTACGGCATGCTGCAGTGTACGGTACTTGCAGCCACACTAATGATCCTTACAGTACACTTAAAGTGCACAATTACATATGACTTATTATTTTTTTTGCTCTTAATATAGGTTAATGTTCAAAGGCGCAGTGGTGGCTCAGGTGTTTGAGGCTATGGTGTGCTGATTGGAGAGACAGAGACTGGTCACCACTGTTGGGCCCTTAGGTACAACCCATAACCCTATTCCCCATATAACACAGCCAGCACCTGCAGCATGAGTCCCAGCGCAGTTAGAAAATGGGAAGGTTGCGACAAACTTAAAAAAAAACCTGTGTTAGATCTTTTGGATCAAATGATCTAATGTGGTGACTCCTAAGACAAAAGGTGAGTAAAAAAAATTTTTTAAGGGTCATTAATGAAAATTAGTATCAAAGTCTAACTTTATTTGCTTTAGTTGCTTTAGTTGCTTATTTGTTAATGGAACTGCCCTATTTCTAGTGCAGCCAATTTAAAATATTCCCTACTGTATATTTACGTGTATATGATGATCAATAAATCACTTACTCACTTATCATCTATACCGCTTTCTGTAAACAGAGTCGCGGGGGCCTGGAGCCTATAGGTCCTAAGGACTAAGGCATCAAGGCGGGGTGGTAAACTTCAATCGGACTGGCAATTCATCACAGGCCACACACATATACACACACATACACTCATTCACACATTACATGCAATTTGGGAACGCTCGTTAGCCTAACCTGCATGTCTTCGGACTTTGGCAGGTAAATCCTTATTTAATGCTAGAAAAAGTGACATTGATCAGAACTATACCTCTTTTCTCTTTTAAACAATGTCTTTCTTTCTTTTTTCTTCCTGCCTTCCTCCTCTCGTTTTCATCCTCCCTCTCTTCATGCCTGTGCCCTCTCTTGATCTCTGTTACTTGTTTATCGCGGTTTCATTACCCTGCTAGTCTCATATTGATCGCTGGAATCAAATTCAAATCAGTAATTCAAAAGAGTGAACTTTAAAAGCATCCTGTTTTTCCCTTTGTCTCCTCAAGTCAGTCAGACAGTGTGTGTGTGTGTGTGTGTGTGTGTGTGTGTGTGTGTGTGTGTGTGTGTGTGTGTGTGTGTGTTTGTGTGTGCGTGTGTGTGTGTGTGCGTGTGTGTGTGGTGGTAGGGGAGTATCTGAGCTCCCTTTTTTGGGACCTAATGCTCTCATGATGAAAGGAATATGTGACAGTATTGGCATTTTAGCACATTTATCTGGCTTGCATTTACTAAAATGCTCTTTACATTGTTTTCCTTTTCAGCCACTGAAGTTCAGGTTAAGGTTAAATTTGTAAGTATATAGTTTTCTACACTGATATACAAGCCAATGGAGAGACCTCACATTTATCTTACACACTTATACATTTAAAGTGTGTGTGTGTGTGTGTGTGTGTGTGTGTGTGTGTGTGTGTGTGTGTGTGTGTGTGTGTGTGTGTGTGTGAGCGTGTATTCTCTCACCTGTTGTCCGTGATAGAATACAGCTAAAAGGAACATCGCCATGAGCAGTAAAGATGTTCTCTTGGTTCCCAGGAAACATTCGCTGTTGTCGGGGTAACAGGATAAAGAACGTCATCAGTGGGATTTATTGGATTCTAAAGGGCAGAGATTATAACACTGGAAGTGTTTGTGTGTGTGTGTGTGTGTGTGTGTGTGTGTGTGTGTGTGTGTGTGTGTGTGTGTGTGTGTGTGTGTGTGTGCGCGTGCGTGTGTGTGTGTGTGTGTGTGTGTGTGTGTGTGTGTGTGTGTGTGTGTTTAGGTGTGTGTTTAGGTGTTTCTGCTGACCTCTGCTTAATTTCTAGCTTCAAAGAAACAAAGAAAAAATGTCTGTATGTATTATGTGTAGGTGGGCATATACTGTATGTATTGACACTTTATTGGATATTATCGTTTACTACTGTACTGTATGTGTGAGTGTGTATAGGTGTGTGCTAGTGTGAGTGTGTTTGCTTGCTGACCTCTGGTTGGTGAAGCCATCGTATTCAGTGATGGTGTCATAACGAGTGAACAGTGAGTGATAGAAAGCTTCGGTCAGTAGCGAGTAGATGGCGATCATTAGCAGCAGGATGGCCAACTTCAGGACTGAGTTTAAGCGCAGGAACACCGCACACGTCACCATGGCCAGTACGCCCGTAAACACGAAGTACTGAAAAACAAAAATCAACTCGAACATGTTAATATGTCAACAACTGTGGCTGCAATGTCAATGTCAGCTTAACTACACTTACTGTTGGTAATGGTTTACTCTATCTAATGAATCGATTTACTCAAGTTCTCATGGCTGTGTAATCTTAGAATGGTTCTACTTTGTACTCATTAACCCAGTTACGCTGTGTGCTATCCACTTACCGTAAGGATGCCACAGAATACTTAATTATCCGTACTGATATCTTTAAATAGCTACAGCATTGTGTTTCTGTTTTGAATGAATCACAGGAAGAACTAACCTCTGGGTAGAGACAGCCGGGAATCGAAGCTGAAGCATCGAATGTGCCGTTCCTGAATACATCCCAAATGGATTTATCAACATTACACCATAACTAAAGAAAAAGAGAAAGGATATACAGTATGTGTTACAAAGACCTTCTTGTTAAATGAGCTTTCTGCATATTAACTATTATAAACTAAACAACGTATCACACAGCATCTATACCAGGTGGAAGCATTAAATTACATTATATACCATCAGTAACTGTATAAACTATAACCAGCATTCTAAGAAAAACTGTATATAGGTCATGAATCGTAAAATTGAACAAGGATGAAACTTTTATGTAGTTTATGTTTTTACATAATTGTTTGTGTGTGTGTGTGTTTGTGTGTGTGCTCACAATGTTGATAATAGCAGCCAGAAAGTTGATGAGAACGGAGAGGAGGATGATGACGTTACGTGCCGTGTACGTCTCATTCACCCAGCAGCATGCCTTGCGCAGTACTAACGGCAGACATTTATAGTCTTCTGCCGTCGTCACGACGACCAGACAGCAATGCAGCAAGATAAGTACAGAAAACTGGATCACCATGGTCAGCATCCTACAGACAACACACCCAAAGTTCCGGTGAAAGACTTTATCTCAACAGTACTTTCGAGAAAAACATGTGAAATACAGATTAAGTCGAATTATTTTCATGATAAATTTATACCACTTACTATTACAGTGCCCGCCATAATTATTGGCACCCCGGTTAAAATGTGTTCTTTAGCTTCTAAAAAATTCTGTTTTGTTATAAATAACATAGGACCACAATGGAAAAAAAGAGGAAATTCCAACCATTAATTCAAGTGCATTTATTCAGTGGAAAAAAAAATCCCACATTAAGAAATAATTCTTACATCTTCTTACATCAAATCATGGGTGCCACAATTATTAGCACCCTCGATGGTTAATACTTTGTCCAACCCCCTTTTGCCAACAAAACAGCATCTAATCTTCTCCTATAATGTTTCACAAGATTAGAGAACACAGAAAGAGGGATCTTCGGCCATTCCTCTTTGCACAATTTCTCTAAATCATCCAGTGACCTGACTCTTCTCCTCTGCACTCTCCTCTTCAGCTCACTCCACAGGTTTTCAATGGGGTTGAGGTCTGGGGACTGAGATGGCCATGGGAGGAGCTTGATTCTGTGTGTAGTGAACCATTTCTGTGTAGATTTGGCCAGATGTTTTGGGTCATTATCTTGCTGAAAGACCCAGTGACGACCCATCTTCAGCTTTCGGGAAGAGGCCACAAGATTTTGTTTTAAAATGTCCTGGTATTTCAAAGCATTCATAATGCCATGCACCCTAACAAGGTTCCCAGGGCCTCTGGAAGAGAAACAGCCTCACAGCATCACCGATCCTCCCCCATACTTCACAGTGGGCATGAGGTGCTTTTCTGCATACTTATCTTTTGTGTTCCGCCATACCCACTTAGAGTGTTTGTTGCCAAAAAGCTCTATCTTGTCTCATCTGACCAAAGAACACGGTCCCAGTTGAAGCCCCAGTACCGCTTAGCAAACTCCAAACGTTTGCGTTTATGATTGTGACTGAGAAAAGGTTTTTTTCCTTGCATGCCTCCCAAAGAGCTTGTTGGTATGTAGATGGCGTCTGATGGTTGTTTTGGAGACTTTGTGACTCCAAGATGCTATCATTTGTTGCAGTTCTTTAA
>JAAGKR010002723.1:0-50240 GCA_011419295.1 Clarias macrocephalus
GTCACAGGGGGCCTGGAGGCTATTCCAGGGAACGTAGAGCACAAGGCAGGGTACTCCCTGGGTGCACCCATTAAAGGGCACACACACACACCACACACACACACACACACACACCACACACACACACACACACACACACCACACACACACCACACACACACACACACACACACACACACACACACACACACACACACACACACACACCACACACACACACACACACACACCACACACACACCACACACACACCACACACACACCACACACACACACACACACACACACACACACACACACACACACACACACACATTACAGGGCAATTTGAAAATGTCAAATCCTTGTATTTGGATGGAAACATGCAAACTCCACAGCCCAGATGAAAGCTTTGAAGCCCTAATGGGGCTGTGAGGCAACGGTTCGAAGCATTAATCCACTGTGCCACCATGATATATATGTATATGTGTATGAATATTATAGAATATTCCATTATTTTATAAGTTGTTTTATCCTTAGTAATCCAAATGATTAAGGGATTAAGAAAATAATTCTATATGTACATATAATTTTTTATTTTTTTTTGCATTGTAGGCAATAATGTCATAATGCAATCTAACACGGGTATCATAACAGAAACGCAAGTTAAACTGCAAAACCTATGTCACACTACATTGTAGCATTCACATATAGAATCCTTTGTATATACTAATTTATATGAACTTGTAATTAACTATAAGCACTCTTGCAAAAAAAATGCAAAATAGTGAATGCATATATAGTACATTATGAATCTAGGCTGTATACAGGGTGTTGTCAAGTGTTTTATTTAATACTAACAGCATGATTCTTCTTTCTCTCTGTGTTTTCAGATACAGCGTCACCAGAAGAAGAAGATAAAGCAGATGGTGCAGAAGGAGTTGAGGAAGAGTGAGGCTATGAGTGAGGTGGAAGAGCTGCAAGTGTGGAATGTATGGCAGCTTAAATTAAAAGACAGATGGAGACTTTACCGGTAATTATATGCTAGACCAAAAGCAAATATCTCTCAAAGCATCCTTCAAATAATTGTGTGAACTGTGCAAGAGAACTCAGCTATAATATTTATTCAACGTTAAATTGAATTTAAATTAAACTTAAAAAAAAAAAAAAAGACCTTTAGGAATTTTAACAATCATTCGTGTTCCTTTATTCTCTCCTTGCTCCCTTGCTCAGTGTCTGTTCCCCTATTTATTTTGCTCTTTTACTTTCTCGCTTAATAGCCTCTGGGTGTTGCGGTATCAGATTGACCTTCGTGGGAAAGCTCTCCAGGCTGAACAAGTCTATCAGGATGCTGCAGAGCGCCTGGCTGAAATCCGCCGCCGCGAGGATCTGTGTGTGCTCCAACATGCCAAAGTCATTGGCATGACCACCACAGGGGCAGCAAAATACCGACAGGTTTTGCAGGAGCTCAAGCCAAGGCTGGTGATTGTGGAGGAGGCAGCTGAAGTGTTGGAAGCTCACACTATAACCACACTCAGCCGAGACTGCAAGCATCTCATTCTGATTGGAGATCATCAACAGGTATAACGGGCATATAGCACCTCTGAGAGCTGTTCACTAACAAGTTGGTCACATGGAAATAAAAAAAATGATGACAACTATGTAGGTGGAATCAGAAAGGAAAAAAAAAAAAACACTCGCTCTACTAGATATTTTATAGAGAAGATCTATTGAATCTTTTTCTACATTTTTAAAACTTAAAACGGAACTTGTCAACCTGTGAAGAAATAGAAAATTATGCTTGACATACAACATACTATGCAGTAAATAAATTATTACTATAAGTTATGCTAAATTGAAATGTGTTTATGGTTTCTGGGCTCTAACATAAATGGGCCAGTACATAAAGAGCCCGATTTACAATTTAATACAGATAGGAATCACTTGTCATTCAATTAATTTAATTGCAGATTCAATTAAAATTGCAAGTATCACAATTTTATAAATATCCTGATTTAATATTACATTTTTGTTCCTGATTGTGGTACAATTTTAAACCTTTAAAAACAGTTTAGTGCGTAATTAAATGTAGCCCATTCCTTATAACATTAGTTTTCTCAATTAAAAACCAAGGGCAGCATTATAGTACATCATCCATCATAATTATTATTTCTAAAGAAACCTAGCAAATAATCCACTCCTGCCACATGGGATGAAAGTAAATAGTCGGAAGTGTACCGCCTGTAGGATTATAAAGAAACTGTGATGTTTTACCGCCTCCAAAGTCTCAAAACTGAACTTGACAGTGAGCACTTGGCTTGAGTGGATGGGAGCACGCAGGCATATGTGGCTCCTAACGCATGCCATTTTCAACTAATTTGCATCCACAGTGTTTTGAGATTGGTGTAAGTGTGTAATGGGTTGAAGCTAATTTGCTCACAGACTTGTAGAAAAAGGCAGATCAGGGGCTTTTAATCAGTGTGATTTTTGATAATGAAACACCATAAAAATGCCTTTCTGGCATTCTGTGGTTGGTACAGAATCGTTTATATCTGAGGCTGATCAGCCGATTACTGATCATGTCCAACTCAGGTCACTGGCCAATTGTCTGTTCAACTCTTTTATAAATGTAAAAATAGTAAAGAATTAACAAAAGAAAAAGATTTTGGATATGTGAATCGCCACACAAAAGACTGCATCGATTCCCCCCCCCCCCCCACCTCTATAATTGAATTTATTTAGATTTATCAAAATAAAAATTAATGGAAATCATAATTTGTTTTTTAAGAAGATATATAACACACATCTTTCCAAAAACTGTTAGATTTTTTTTTACATTAATTAATAATTTTTCTTTCTCATAAATCTCCTGTTTTGTTTACAGCTTAGACCTAATGCCACAGTGTATGAGCTAGCCAAAAATTTCAACCTCGAGGTGTCAATGTTTGAGAGGCTTGTCAAAGTGGGATTTCCTTATGTCAGACTTAACTACCAGGTGAGCTAATGAATTCATATAATAATAAAAAAAATCTTTACAATATAATTAAGCATTATAAATACGTATTTTTTAAAAATCATTTTCTTTATGCACATGATACTACAGCATCGTATGAGACCAGATATTGCTCGTCTTTTGACTCCTCATATCTACTCAGAGTTGGAAAACCACGCTTCTGTATTTGAGTATGAAAACATCAAGGTCAGTTTTTGTTCATTATTAAAACATTCAGTGTACACTGGCAACTCACTTTAAAAATCTGCTTAATAATATCACGTAACTAACTTTTGCTTGATTATAGTCAATTCTGTGCTGTAATTTTTTTCTTACCTGTAGGGAATTCTCACTAACATGTTCTTCATCGACCACAAGTCCCATGAGGAGGAAATAAAGGATGGAAGAAGTCATCAAAACTTTCACGAAGCACGTTTTGTGGTAGAACTCTGTCGGTACTTGTTGCGTCAGGATTATCAGCCCTCTCAGATCACCATTCTCACCACTTACACTGGGCAACTCTACTGTTTACGTAAGCTCATGCCCTCAGCTGAATTTTCAGGGGTCAAAGTTCATGTCGTTGATAAGTATCAAGGTGAAGAGAATGATATTGTCATATTGTCTTTGGTACGAAGTAATCAGGAGGGCAGGGTAGGGTTTTTGAAAATTCCAAACCGTGTTTGTGTGGCACTTTCTCGTGCCAAGATGGGATTGTACTGCCTTGGAAACATGGAAATGTTTAGCAAGGTGACGCTGTGGAGTAACATACTTCACACACTGAGGGAGAAAGGCCAGGTGGGACCCTTTTTGACTCTGAGCTGTCAGAATCATCCAGAAACACAAACCCTGGTGTCATCTTCAAAAGACTTTTCAAAGGTGCCTGAAGGTGGGTGCAACAAGCCCTGTGAGTACCGCTTGGACTGTGGCCACGTATGCATTCGCATGTGCCATCCTTATGATGCTGACCACAAGAAATATAAGTGTAATAAGGATTGCCCCAAAGTGCTGTGTGAGCTTGGACACAAATGTCCTAGACGTTGCCATCAGAAGTGTGGTAAATGTGAGGTACATGTAGAGAAGGTTGTACCAAAATGCCAGCACAAACAGAAAATGGCCTGTCATCAAGATCCAAAAACATTCATCTGCAGGGAGTCTTGTCAGAAAAAGCTGACATGTGGACACACATGCCAGGCAAGCTGTGGTGAACCATGCACTGTGAAATGCAAAGTACAAATTTCGATGGTGCTAAAATGTGGACATACTCAGAAAGAACCATGCAGCTCCTCGTTTAACTTTCTAAATCAGCCAGCCTGCAGAACCCGATGTGTCACAGTCCTGAATTGTGGACATGCTTGCACTGGGACTTGCCACACATGCCACCAGGGTCGTCTCCACAAAGCTTGTGGACATGAATGCCAGCGTGTCCTACCCTGCTCACACAAGTGCCGTGTGCCGTGCCCAAAAAGCTGCCCACCATGTACCCTCCCTTGTCAAAATCGCTGTGTTCACAGTGTTTGCATGAGAAAATGTGGACAGCCCTGTGTCCCTTGCATGGAACCCTGTGAGTGGCAATGTCCTCATCAAAAGTGTAGCAAACTCTGCCATGAGCCATGTGACCGGCCACCATGTTTAAGGAAATGTGACAAGGTCTTGCCCTGTGGACATCCTTGTATAGGTCTTTGTGGAGACCCTTGCCCAGATAAGTGTCGCATATGCCATCGAGATGATGTGATTGAGATCTTCTTTGGTAATGAAGATGAGCCAGATGCATGCTTTATACAGCTAGAGGACTGCAAGCATGTCATTGAGGCTACTGGCATGGACCAGTACATGGGCATGGATGAGGATGAGAAAGCTGACCTAGATCAGCGAGCTATCCGGCTGAAGGATTGTCCCAGATGTCGAACCCCCATTCGTAGGAACGTGCGCTATGGTGCCCATATCAACCGCAGCCTGGCAGAAATCGAGAAGGTGAAGGAACAGATAAATGGACTGCAGTCTGACATTGAGTATAAGCAAAATGAACTTCAGTTGCTTTTGAAAAGGAAGGACTTCGTTAAGGACCAACTTCCTGAAGAGTACAAAATGATCACTGAGAGGCTTCAGAAGTCTGGCTTATCTCTTCTAGACCTCTGGCAACAGGAGAACTTGATAATATTCCTGGAAAAACTTGGGAAGCTAATAAAGATGAAAAACGATCACATATCCTCATTAATGTTTGGGGAATTCTCACAGCGCATTACAGACTGCCTCAGATTCCTGCTTGATTCATCCCAGAGATTCTCTGATCAGCAGAAGGACGATCTAGAACGTGAAATAAGGAGGCTTTCCCACCTCGCCGATCTCAATGTCCGTTGTAGTATGGCCAAACACACTGTGCTGGCGGTACAAGTCAATGCACAGGTGTCACAGGCAAGACTGATCCTGGAGGACACAACGCCCTTCACTGAAAATGATGAAGACAAAGTGAAGGAGATTCTTAAAGAGCTGGAAAATAAACTTCCACGCAGTGGCTTGGGTATCAATAATGAAGAAAGAGTGATGATCGTTAAAGCCATGGCTCTCTCACAGGGACACTGGTATAAGTGTCCTAATGGGCATGTATACGCTATCGGAGATTGTGGGGGTGCCATGGAACAAAGCCGGTGTCCTGAATGCAAAGCTACTATTGGTGGAACCAATCATACTCTCACTGAGGGTAATGATGTAGCCAGTGAAATGGATGGAGCACAACATGCTGCTTGGTCAAATGCTGCAAATTTGATCAATTTTAACCAAATGTAAAACATTTTATTCACTTTGCGATGAAATTAAATGGGATTATTTTATGTGTGCAAACAAAAATGCTGTATAAAATTATTATTTTAAAATGGCTCTTTCTCTAGAATGTAAGCACTATTCACATATCTACCAGTATAATGCACCTTTTTAATTTAGAACCACATTAGACATCCTGGAGATAAATGCCTGTTCTAATTAAAATGATGTCTCGCACAGAATTTTCATTTTTTTTATTGTGTACCAGTAGGGGGCAGGAGTGTACCGATAAAAGTACCTTTTCTAGGCTGAAATGAAATGACAAAAATATATTGTTGCATACGTTGATACCTGTGTGTGTGTGTGTGTGTGTGTGTGTGTGTGTGTGTGTGTGTGTGTGTGTGTGTGTGTGTGTGTGTGAGGCTGTGTAAATAATTTCCTATTTCTTTTATTTTTTCAAAGCTTGTACTGTCATGACTAATATTACTCCCCCACTTATTCATACTATACTGTATGCTCAGTCAGTGCTGTAAACTATGTACCTGGTCTGCATTCATTGGCTTTTTGAGCTTCACAGATTTACTATATCATAAAGTGGCAAGGCAAGGTCAGCAAATTTATCTTACCCTCTGAGAAAACATTGCAGCGCTTCCATTTAACCTGCTTTGTGAAAGTGTGTATCAGTTTATTACATGATAAATGTAGCCTTTTCACAGCATGAACTCAAATGCAAACTCGTGCTGTTTTCAGGGGAAAAAAACCCTGGGAGGGGAGGAAAAAAAGGTTGTGTCAGAAAATAAGGAAAAAGCAAGCCTACAAATGGTTTTGTCAATGTTTATGACACATGTTTTAGAGGCAGGTCAAAAAAAGTGTAAAAAAAAAAAACAATAAAAAGAAGTTATAATATCCTCTTTCTGCCATCAGTCAAGTTTCTTTTTGGAAATACTTCTGCTGCTTAATATTATGCTTATATTCTGCTCTGATATGACACGTTTAGATGTGGCCTGTTACCGCAGTTTTTTCCTGGGGTAGGACGACATTAATAACAAGATAGCCTCAAATAAAGTCAAGAGGCTATCATAAGGGACATATGTAAACCTCATAATAGGCGTTTGAACGTCAACAACATCCACTCATTCAGTATACAGTCTAGCAGCTTTAAAAGTGAGACATTTTCACCTGAATGAACATTATCCCTCTCTCAATTTTTGCAATATAGCTCACACTACAAATGCTTCTATACATCATAGACACACTGTTTATCCCTTTTATAGGAATTCATTAGATGTCATTTGGATTATTTGCTATAAAAGAACGACACTGTCATTAACTGTCTGTCTGTTGCTCATACACCAAGCATGGGGCAGCATAATTTAAGCCCCAATGGTTATGTATTAGCAGTTGTTGCTGTTGCTATTTTTGACCACTGTGTGGAATAATAACACATGGAATCTATGTGGGGCAGTAAACGTGTTGCCCTATGATTGCACAATATCTGGTAAGATAAGAGAATTAGTGTAATGGTTTATATTCATCAAATAGACTTTTGACTTTTTTTTTTATTTTTTTAATCTCATGGTCATTTAAAAGTGGCAATCAGTATTTCAATAGGATTCAAAATGTGCAGGGTTGTAAATGAGGTCTTTATGAAGATTTGTTGAATAGCTGATAAAAAAAGGTAAGGTTCTGCTCCACTTCCTTCATGAATGAGCCCCTGCTGCTGTTTCATTTTAATACAAGAAAAGTAGATTATAAAATCAATATAAATGCTGGTCTTACTAATAATTAATTATTTTCTCTGTTAATGCCATGGATTCGAGTATAGAGAAGTGAATTTTAACACATTAATTCACAGTATCAGTGTTACTACAGCTTTTTATCACTGAAATAATATATTACATATATTATTATATTATTATACAAATAGTTACCCCAAATAAAACAGTTTATTGAAACTACCACTGTAACACATGTGAGCCTTAACAATAAGGGACTGCTGCAGCGAATATACATGTGAAATTACGAACGTTTCAAAAGCTGAGCTGCTTCAGTGAACTGAAATTTATAATGTTAAGATGAATAACACAACGTTTTTCTCAGTGGGAGCATCTGTAGCCTGCAGGTGGATCTGCAGAATGGCATCTGGAGCAGTGGCCTTAGCTGCATTTATCAGGGCTGCCTGGCTGCTAGGACAGAACTGATTAAAATTTCATCAGGCCTAGTGGTGACTGCTTCTGTGCTTTCATGAAATAATGTGCATGTGGATGTATAAATATAGATCTGCTACTGTTATAACTTTCCAAGAAAATCCCTAATGAAAATCCCTAAAATCCCAACAGATTTTTTTTTAAACACAGGCATGATAAAGGTAAATAAATGCATTCTTTGTGTCTGCTTGTTGCTTATTGCTTATATGTCGAGGCCATATTCTTACAGCTGTATGCTTTGCAAAAACAGCTATAATTAATGTTGGATTATGATTTCTTTGAAGCATCATGGTTTCATGTTCAATAGGAAGATTGTGTCATGATGTAGCAAGGTGTAATCCAGAGAAATGTTTCAGTATGTTCCATCATAAAAGGTTTGGCTGTGAATCTGAGAGCTTTTAATCGTCATAACCAGAACTGGGAAAGAAAAAGAAAGATTATTACTGTTACTACGGACAAAATATATCAATCATACTACATAATGCAAAGTAACTTCATTACAAAACTGCGAGGAAAAAAGAAGAGAGTGGAGTTTTCAATTCTGCGCTGTGACTTGCATTTAGTAATGGAGTGACTTACTGAAAGATAATACAACATATGTATGCTTGGAAATAATTGAAGAAATAACGGTTTTAAATGGGAGTTACAGTCTTTCTAAATCTAATAATATAATTTATTCCCAGGCAAGAATAGGAATCTGAAACTTTTTTCTTTCCATTCTTCAACTTTCAGATTCAGTGAACATGCACCCACTGTAACATGGCTGACAGGAATTGTACCTAATATTGGGTTCTGCTGTTGTAGCCCAGCCGCTTCAGGGTTCGACATGTTGTGCATGCTGAACTGCTTTTCTGTTCATAGTGGTGGTATAGAGTGGTTATTTGAGTTACTCTAGCCTTCCTATTATCCAAGCTGGCCATTCTCCTTTAATTTTTTGCAGAGAGATGATTTGATGATTTTTTGTATTTTGCACCATTCTGTATAAACTCTTGAGACTGCTATTTATTCCAGGAGATCTACAGTTTCTGAACCACTCAAACCAGGCTGTCTGGCTCCAACAAGAGTACCCACCTAGGGCCATTAAAATAATTATACACATTGCATAAATCTTTAAGAACGCAATGCTGGAGAGTTTATGAAAGGCTTATTTCAGTAACATGATTTATTTCAGTTCAGATGTTTTAGAATTTCTTTTTCTGACTTTTTCTGATGTTTTGGATGGGTATTTATTTGGTAGAGGTGAAGTCAGGTCTATAAAGTACCACTTTGAATTCATTTAGAAAGCCATCTGCTTACATGAGCTAGCGGAAAAAAGTGACTTCTTCCCTCATTTATATCACTTATTTATTTAACTGGTTAACTACAGCACGTCATGGGGTAAAAGTCCTTGTGTGTTTAGAAACACCTCCAATGTCAATGAAGCAAAAGAGAAGTTTAAACTTATTTTTAATAGTGAGGTTGATGGTGTACAAAATGAGTGAGCAGATTAAAAGTCTTGGGTCTCACTGGTTAAGGTGTTGAGCTAGTTATTAAACGATTCAATTCACTCAGTTCAACAGTTTAAATCCAAGGATTCCCAAAGAGCCACAGCTGAGCCCTTAAGTACAGTCTTTTACCCTTTAACTTCTCAGGTCTTTGCAAGCACTGTGCCTCCAGTGATGACTCTCTATTTGACTGTGACTATAGTGTAGCAAAGCATGAATAAAGTGTAATTGCAGTGTATTACATATGGAAGAAAAGCTAATTGCAGCATGTAGTTATGCAAGTAACTACACACATGAAGCCCACAGAGTGTTCACTTTTGAAGTCAACCAAATACAAACTAGAGTTTTGGCAGTACTTGCTTACATGGAAGCCTTTGATAACAAAGTGAATTAATGTCAATATTAGAAGTCTATTTAAAAAAATAATAAAAAATATGCGAAACGTTTTAATTGGATATTGCCATCAGGAATTAGGCACATTTTATATCTTTTCATTACAAGTTTTCCTTCTGTTTCTTCATGCGTTTTCTCCAACATTTCTCCGTGTGTGCATAATGTAGGAGGGGTGTTCATGTCAAACCGGGACTTTTGACTGTGAAGAATAACAGAACATTTCTCCATAATCCTCTGCTACACTAATTAATTAGATTATGATGAATAATCACACATTATACAAAAAATTCGACTCTAGCACATTTTAGGCAACTGAAAAAATTGAACTGAAAGATTTTATTCCTTGAAAGCTGCCATGGATTTTTTCTTTTCTATCTAAGCACAAAAACCTTTTTTTTTTTTTTTTTGCTTTTGAATATTGTAGAAGTGACTTACTGTCTTAATACAAGGTGTTCATTTGGTTTACGTAGATGTGCAACAATATGCTAAGAATGTAGGAGTTTAACATTTACGTATGTGTAGGAATGTAATGTATGATGGACTCTATGTTATGTGTTACTGCAAGATCCTTATGTAATAGTGCACTTGTTAGTCATACATCCCACCAGTTGATTACTACAACAGGCACTATCTCCATTTCTGTGTTAAAATGATAAAAAAACAACAACATTATTTTACTGTAATTCTATTATGAAATACCCTGTCCAGGGTGTACCTGCCTGTACCCTAAGTCTCCTGAGACATGCTCCAGGCCTCCCGCGACCTTGAAAACAAGATAAAGCGGTATAGATGATGAGTGAGTGAGTGAGTGAGTTTGTATACTATAAGATATTTATGTACTCAAGTTTAGGCTATACTGTACACACCACTAAATACCTTTCATATTATTACTTTAATTAATTAATTGAATAATACATTTTCAGAATAGACTTAAAGTCCATGGAGTTAAAAAATGCTATCACGCATGTTGCTGCTACTTGGCTTTTTTTTTTTTTTTCCCAGAGAGCATTTTCTTGTCTTTATGTGTAATAGTTTTATACTCATGAAGAAGCTTCACACTATAAGGTTCTACTACAAGGGTTTCATACCAGCGAACTATTTATAAGATTTTTTAAACCATTTATTAAGTAATTCTATGTAACATAGTGGTGTCCATCTTAGTTATGCATGCAGTCACTATATATTATAAACATTAATTAGGAAGACAATTGCTTGTCTGTGGAACTGATTACTGCACAAGAGAATGGAAAAATGTAAGTTGCTCAAACACTGTTTTGAAAATTCTATTTCTTGTTTATGTATTTTATAGCTTCAATTCTGCCTTCCCTGTAAGATATCATGGCTTGCAATGGGTTATGATGTTACCAACTGTTTTTCTAGATTTCTACACATCTTAACCTTACTGCCCTGGGACTCACCAGTTGGCTGCTAGCACACCCTAGTGGAATACAAAACAAAATATGTGTGTTGTTGACCTTTCTGGCTGAGTTGAAGAAAGATGACTTACTAAAAAAAGGAGATGAAGTCACGTCATGTGGATGTGGATACAGATCTGCACTGTCTCTGATCTTGTGAGCATGTCTCAACAAACCCCTTAAGTGGAATGGCAGAACCATGAACCTCAGCACAATAGCATCTCTGGCTCAGCATATTTTGTCATTTCCTGGCCTACACAGAGCTGCCACTGCAGAAATGCATAAAATATCTAAGCTCACATCAAGTGCACTATCAGACCGTTATTGTGTATCCTGGTAAGGATGTAGCCTTTATACTGTATTTTCTGGTCTGCTGAAAGGAATATGTGAAGGAACTTCATTTAATATTTTCTTGAGTGCACTTATAAGCAGCACAAAAAAATGTTTCTATTTCCATGCTATTCCTGTAATTACGTGACTCAGTGAGGCCATAGAAGTATACAGAAATGTAATTAGAAAAAAAAATCATGTATTTTCTATGCTGGGTAAATGTTAGGTTAGTCTACAGTTAACTACAATGTAAAAACTCCAACAAGATAAATTGAATGAATATTGTATTGTTGGCCCAAACTCTTACAGTGGTATTTGTTGAGAAAACAGGCAACATTGTGTTCTTGAAAACGTAACAGACACAGACTGAATAAACAAGAGAAAATCACGTTGAGCCAGCAATTTACCTTCTCTAAGATGCAGTCATGTGATTTTATATATCGGCAAAAGTATTCTGCCTTCAAATGCATATGAACTCCAGCAACATCCAATTCTTATTCCATAGGGTTTAATATGATGTTGCCCCACCCAATACAACTCTTCTGGGAAGGCTTTCCACATGGTTTAGGAGTGTGTTTATGGGAATTTTTGACCATTATACCAGGAGTTCATTTGTGAGGTCAGACACTGATGTTAGACGAGAAGGCCTGGCTCGCAGTCTCCGCTCTAATTCATCCCAAAGGTGCTCTGTCGGGTTGAGGTCAGGACTCTGTGCAGGCCAGTCAAGTTCTTCCATACCAAGCTCGCGCATCCATGACTTTATGGACCTTGCTCTGTGCACTGGCGTGCAATAACACATATCGAATTAGGTAATTGTGTAACAACAACAAAAAGCAACAGCAACACAACAACAGTCAGTTGTTATTTCAGACATGAAGGTCAGCTAGTTCTTTTTTTTGTATTGTCAAGTGCATTTGCAAAACCCATCATGCAACATGATGAAACTGTCTCTCATGAAGACCATCCCAGGAAAGCAAGACAAAACGTGATCTATGCTGCAGAGGAGACGTTCATTTAGAGTTACCAGCCTCAAAAAGGACCAATTAACAGAACCTTGGATTAGATCCGTTATGAAGACTTTACAGATCATGAGTAGCAGATACATCTCAACATAAACTGTTCAAAGGGGATTACTGCATGTTTTGGATGCCTTCAGCATTGCTTTAGAATGTAGAAAGAAAGGAAAATCAGGAACGACCACGGTGATCCCAAACTTTTGAGCAGTAGTGGATATTATATATATATATATATATATATAGTACTGAAGTGAGCAGAGCTAACGTTAGTCTTGTTAGTCATGTTACTGCACTGTTCCTTTGCCCTACCTTTTGCCCAGCAATAGAGTCCTGCTCCACTCCAGCACATGACCTTGAGAGTGCTCAGCTAACGAAAGTTCAAGAAAAACACAGAATTGTTTATCAGTTAAGGAGTAGTGACTCTTCTGTACTCAGTAAGTTAAGGAAGATCAAAACTAGAAGAGTAACTAATGCTAATGTTATATCTGTTATATCTACACTGTACCCTGAATCCCAACAGGACTGGACAGATCCTGTAAAGCCTTCCAAGTGATTTCTATTGGACTTGGAGAGAATCGCTCCCCTCAGATTCACATGTTAAGAAAGAAACTTTCAATATAATTAATTGAGCCCACAACCAATACTACTTGAGCTGACTTAAATATTTAAAGTACAAGTTGAGTCAACTTAAGATTTTAAACTGGGTACATGTTTTGGCAACTAAACACTAGTGTGAAGTATTTCGTTTGGCCAGCACAATTCTGTAAAAGTTGAGTAAACTTGAAGAAGCTGTGCAACTTGTTCCTAAACTTTTTCTTTACGCTGAGGCGGCTTATTATTTTTTATTAGAGAAGAAGGAGGGAATTTAACTCACAGCTGACATGACAGATGTCCACCACAGACCTGTTCCTATATGCTGAAAACACATGAGATCATCCTGTTTACTCTCCACTAAAGGATCCACACATAAAAGGGAGGGATTCTGTGAACATTTTTCAATCCAGTGACTAAATCTTGCCTTGAAAATCTCATTGTGTTGTGATGTTCAAAAGATATGTTTCCACTGAAAGCCAGAACAAGGGAAGCACAAAGAGCTAGTAAAATGTAGTATTAAGACCCTGAAGCTTGTGGCTCACACTTTTGTGGCTCACTCCCTCTTTTTTTACTTCAGGAATAAGCCCATATAATAACCTCTCTCAGTCCAGGACTGCAGTGTCACATCCATATCCATGTACTGTACATGAGTTCCAGGTAACAAAGGTGTCAATGAGCGGCACTTATTCCAATGACGTTTAAAGGCCTGGAGCAGAGAGCTGAATTTGTAATGGGACACCATAAGTTTTAATTAAAGGGCAGTTGAGATTTAATTTGGTATTACATTATCAAGTCGCTCTGATGGAAGGGGGGAAACTATGAAAGACATCATCCACTACCTTTAAAAAAAATTTATTCGACTGCAATATACAAAGATGAAAAATGACACTCCGTACAAGCCTGTGATTCTAGTATTGTTATATAGATTATATGACTGATTGACTTTAAGATTGAGGAATCAGCATTATTGTTGATGGTGACTGATTAAGGACTTCATATTCCCATTGACAAATGGATCAAAAATTCATATTAAATGATTAAACAAATATATGTCAGGAATATTATTCATTAGCCAACTCAAATGTACTAGAAGGAAACTGAAATTCATATTTTAATATTTTCTATGTGATATGCATTTTGGTGAGACTCCTTGTCATAGAATAGATCTGATATTGTGTTATACACCGGGTTCCCCTATTGTTTTACATTCAAGGCAGTGTGTGTGATAAGTTCAGTGCTAAGTTCCGTCAAAATGTATGTGGTAAATCCTGACAGATCCTGACAGACTTCTACTGCTGTCGGTCTGTTTGCGCTCCCTCCCTAATTCATCCTGATGAACATGGAGATTCTGCACTTGTGACTCACTTTCTACTACCGTGGAGGGTCCAATTATGGCCAAGTCTCACCCTTGCTTCAGTGGATAAGCTCATGTGAATATACTAGACTTGTCTAAACTGCTGGTATAATCATAAAGTCTCTCTGGCTTGTGTTATCCTAAGACTTTTTGTCTTTTTTGTTTCTTCTAAAACCAGATACTGTAATCTACACAATCTCATGTCACCTACAAAGCAATGGGTTCCTTCTCTTCCTCTAAGTCACCTTAGGGAGTTTTTCCTTGCCACTGTTGCCTCTGGCTTGCTCATTAGGGATCTAATTCTACATTCTGGATTTATGTACCGCTACTCTAAGATCAGGTCTATTGTTAAAAGTACTATACATGTTTTTGAGTTGCTGTGAGTCACCCTGGCAATTCTGTAATACTAATTCACAGTCAGTGCTGTGTCAAGGGCATTGAGTCAGAACTGGCAGGAATTTTGAATAGATGTATAAGTAGATGCTGCTGTATACTGGTGTAATTCTAGTGCAGTTTTTTAAAAATATTAAACCTGGTTTTATCAGGTAAGTCAGCTGGTTCTTTTCTGTATGTTTAGTTTCACATTTGAAATTTGAATGCTGCAGACCCCCCTCTCTCTGGTTAGGACAGAGCGATGTAGTATCAGCTAGTAGACTGCTTATCAGTGCGGCTGTAGAGATGTTGTGAGATGATACACAACCAAACTCGGCTCATGGCATGAGAACAGTATGACTGTAGAAAACGACTAAATGACTTATAAATGAGTGTGAGTGTGTGTATGTGTGTGTGTGCCCTGCGATTGATTGGCACCCTGTCCAGGGTGTACCCTGCTTTGTGCCCTAAGTCTCCTGGGATAGGCTGAATACAGGATTAAGCGGTATAGATGAGTGAGTGAGTGAGTGAGTGAGTAAATGACCTATAGCTTAAGAATTTCCATTTGTAAAGAGGCTTTAGCATCAGTTATTAACTCATAAGTGAATGACAATAGTGTTAATGTTAGTTTAGCTTGGCCAGTTCATCAAGGTTGCCTGCCTGGTCATGTTTTCTAAGATTTCATTCAATCACCTTTAGCTTTGATTACATCCAGTGTGTGTGTAAAGATAATTCCTTATGCTCTCAGAACCACTCTTTCACAGCTTGAGTCCTGGAATATATCTGTGTTATCAGGGAAGAAAAACTCCACTAATGTGATAACCTGGTCATTCAATACATTCAGGTCATCAGGTGACTTTATTTTATTGCCACATAACATTTCTAAGCCTAGACAAGACCAACTGATGCAACCCCAAAATCATAACACTGCCTCCAGGGGCTTGTACAGTGGGGACTATGCAAGATCACTGCATGCTCATCCCTTCTCACCTGGTGCATTAATTGCTCTGAAATAAGGTCAATCTGAACTCATCAGACCTTTTCCATTGCTCCAAAGTACAATCTTTATGCTCCCTATCAAAATTAAGCCTTTTTACTAATTAGTCTCACTAACATGTGGTTTTCTTTTGTCCACACAGCTGTTTAGTTCCAGTCCTATGAGTTCTCATCACATTGTTTTTATTTTTATTTTTTTAACCCAGCTCCAGTAATTTCAAATCCCCTTAGTTATTTTCTTTTCTTGATGTAGCCCAATTTGTCTAAAAATGTCTAACAGAGACATTGGAATGTTGAGTGGGAACATTAAACCTACTAGGGTTGCTTTTGTCATGTACAGATATGTATTTTTTTCTTCTGAATTATCTGGTTAATTATCTTGTTGATTTTGTTGTTATCTGAGTTATTATTGAATAAAAATAATAAACATCTTATGACTTTAAGAGAATAAAACATAAATCTAAAAAAATAAAGGCACTGACAGTTAAAAGCAGCATGTATTGTTTTTGGAATCTATGTATAGAATCATCCATGAAATTACACATAAGTCCATTATCTAATTATAAATGTTGTTCACAATGTGCTGCTGAATAGCTTTCCCTTGAATTACCACAAATGGTATTAACAACAGAATGGTTTAGTCTGCAGTAGCCTTTAGGTTTTGCCTCTCACATCCAGATAAAAAATAGATTTATATACTGCAATAAGACCACTATATAAATTGTATATATAAATAATATAAATTAAAATTTAAGAGCATAAATATATATATACTTCTCTCTAGATATAAAGTGTGAACAATTGAAAATTTTGATTTTTAGGTGACAATGCCATGGAATTGTGCCAACTTACTTGATAAGTAGAAAAATACATGATGCCTCTGCACTGACCCTGCTTTGATGCAGATAGACACAAGCCAACACGTTGACACATACTGACAAAAGGTTTTGATCTTTCACCTGAGGCTCAAAATCTGTGCCAATCATATTGATGTGGCAGGGAAAATTATTCTGGCATTCCAGGAGGGTGGCATTAGAACAAGTACCCATGCGATTTATGGCCTAACATAGATATCAAGAGCAAATACTGTATATACATTGTCCAAGAATCCTTAAGAACAACTCTTGGGTGATTACATTGGCGTAAAAATAAATTTTTGCTTTGACTTGCCCTGGCAGATGTATTAGATAAATAGACTTTAGGTGGGTTTTCACAGGCTGGGTCAAAAATTACAAATGTATTTGTAATATAGCTGCAAGATGGATTGCATGAATAGTTACTGTCAATATGACAGTGAAAAGCAGGACTATGACATACATACTCTATGAGCCCATGAAGATCAACAGGTGCTTCATTTGAGATCATTTGAGGTGCTTATGTGAAATATTAATGAAGAGACATAAAACTGAACAAACCAAGGGCAGCTTATTCACTGGGTACGGGTGACTCAAGCTCTCTTGGCACCCTTTCAGTGCCTGAGCTCTCTAAGCCCTTTGTTTTCCACCTCTTCATGCTGCATTTCTTGTACCTCTCCACTTTTCTCAAGCTCTTTCTTCTTTGCTCATTTCTATTTCTTGCTCTCACTTCCACTATCTCCTTCTTGTTTGCCACCCATACCTTCCACGTTCACTCTTCTTTCCCCCTCACTGTGGATTCTGTTTGGTTTTAATTTAAGCTAAAATTAAATCACCCAGCTAGCTGACGGCCTTAAGCTTCCACAAACTCTCTGTTTAGATGCACGCAATCAGTAGCAAGTTGCTAGCTAGCTAATAACGAAACCAAAGTTGACAAAAACCATTCTAAAGACACTTCTATAATTTCTTCGTAAACTGTGTGAGTAAAGTTTATTTATTTATTTATTTTTTTAATACTGGTGATTTCAAGTTTGTATGTAAATGTGGAGGCGTATTTAATGAAGTAAAATGCTCGAAAACAAACCAATAAAAACAAACAATGTTTTCAGCCTGAGAGGTGAATGACATGCTAATTTCCAAAGTAGCAATTTGACATGAGCAAACTCATATAAACAAACTTATAAAACTTCTATATTGTCAACCTAAACTATTGTTTACTTACATTTTGATGGCAAAAGCTGGGATGGCAAAGCTTTTTCTTAGAATGGCACCCCCATGACACCCTAGTGGATCTGCTCGTGTTATTTGCACAGTAAGGTTTTTTATTCACATAAAGCTTGTTATACTGAGCAAATGCAGCAGATAATTACATCCTCAGAGCTGCAAGAGATTGGGCTCTTTTCCAAACTGCTCAACACTACACTAAATAGTTTGGCACTATACCACCACTGGTTGCCACTTGAAGCCAGGAGATTATTGCACACAGTGGTGCTATTCTATGCTATAAAATAATCATCCACATGTAACGTGAAGAAAAAATGATTATTTTTTACCATGAGGCTAAATGACATCTGCATCTGTAGAACTGATAAAACTACAGACATTGTCATAAAAGTTTATTCCAATAGGATTAAGCTGTCAGCTTTTGTCAAATTTTGGAATTACAATGGTGTTATGCGTCATGTATCATTGCATCAGAATGTCATTGTCATAAATTTGTTTGTTTTGGGGCTGTCATCATTTTATATCATTCTTTTACGACTTTGTAAGTCTTTAACTTTGTGTCAGAGTTACACAATAAAGATGATATTATGTTTAACCAAACCAAATGAAGTGCACTGAAAATCTGAGAGAACATCAAAAAGTCTTCATGCACAAATTCATTTTACTTTCATTTATTTACTGCCAGAGAAAATACATATCTTTTTCCTTATTTTCACATTGCATGTACAGTACAGTGCATGTCACTGTCAACACCTTCACCCAAACAATAGTGTTACACAACAAGCTTTTTACTGTTAATATTACAATAAAATGCCATGTTCAGGAGACATGGCAGAACATGCTTGCAACATCTAACTTCCCTTGACAGGCTCACATGTCAAATCATCGTTCTGTGACTTGGACATATCAGAAGCACACTGAGCCACCAGTCCAAGTCCAGCTGGAAAGTGTCATAACACCTTATGTCAATATCAACTGTCATGGATGTCAGTGTTGTCAATTAAACATGTGGGTTTTAATGTAGGATCTAACTGACATGAATATTTTTGGCAGCTGATGCCTGTGAGAGGATTATATTACTAATAATATATTGTAGGTTTATCTGATTTGGCATAACTAGCTTATGTACGCATGATGAATGAACCCTTAACTAAAGTATTTCTGAAAAGGCATAATACCTATAGTAAATAAACGGATAACTGCCACCAGCTGACTCATTTTCCCTCTCATTAGCCTTTTCACACAACCTGATCAATGCAGGAATATTGTGCCGTTATTGCACAAGATCTGTGTGAAAGGGAGAACCCTCCATTGAGGTACAAGATTCTGATGTTTTGAGACATGTTATTTGTGCAACCTGCAGTTGGGAGTTTTACAAAACATGAAATATTTAGAAATATTCAAACGCCCTAGTACATCAAGGACGAGAACTAAAGGTCTCCGTCTCTCTCTCTCTCTCTCTCTCTCTCTCTCTCTTGATCTGTGGTGGATAAAATTGCCTCTTTAAGCTGTACACGATTTCAAATTCTCTTTCTCTGTTTTGCAGTTGGTCATTCATGTAACCCATGCTTTAGGCATGGGGGAGCAGTCAGACACTTTTATATTTCTGTAATATGCTTGTCCTTGGCAATAATTCCGGTAATTTTTCTGACAAAAATTTCCAACCTTGTACAACATGCTTGTTAAGAAACCTTTAATTAAATTCAACAATATTAACATGTTTTTTTTTTTAATGTTCTGTCTTTAATGGGGAAGAGCAAAGTTTAAAAATCAACAATGCAAAGAAACTGAGTGTTATAATTAAGTACACAATCAATCACAGCTCAACTTGATTTGTTCACAAAAGAACAAACACATTTTTCTGTAACAAGTGATTAAGTCCTGTCAGTGGGAGTTTAATCTTAATTGTTAATCTTTGTGTGGTCTCGTTTTTATTTTTTTTTATGTGCTTCCCTGAATGGTGCATTGGTGTACAAGAGCTATGTGCTATCTAGAGATGCTTGAGCGGTCACATGGATAGATAAGATGACAATGTTTATGTTTACTACTACAGAAAATCAACTGCACAGTGTTATCAGAATGTAATGTAATTTATATGACACATGAGTGCTGAAACATCTTGTCGGCGTGTACACAACAATGAATAATGTGTTGATGAAAAATGATGTTATTCATGTTTAAATCCTTTCTATTAAAATCTACCTCAGGTATATGGCAACACTGTTTATTGTTTGGAATAACAATAGCTGGCATGATGGATGACTCTTTACCACCATGGTGGCTAAAAATCTTGTTATGTTTTCAATGGAATAATATAAAAAATATGTAATATCATAAACCATTCTCTCTCTCTCTCTCTCTCTCTCTCTCTCTCTCTCTCTCTCTCACACACACACACACACACACACACACACACACACACACACACACACACACACACACACACACACACACACACACACTAATATATACTGATCAGCTATAACATGACCACCTGCCTAATAATGAGTAGGTCCCCCCTTTTGCCACCAAAACAGTAATGACATATATGTTCTGACACCTTTCTATGGGAACACCTTTTCAGCCATTTGAGCTGCAGTAGCTCTACTATCAAATCGGACTACATGGGTAGCCTTTGTTGAGCCTTGGACGTCCATGACCCTGTCAGCAGTTCACTGGATTTCTTTTTTCGGATGACCTTTGGCAGGTCCTGACCACTGTAGACCAGGAACATCCCACAAGAGCTGCCGTTTTGGAGTTGCTCTGACCTAGTTGTCTAACCATCACACTTTGGCCTTTGTCAAAGTCACACAAATTTTCCCATTTTTTGTATTTCCAACACATCAGCTTTAGGGACAAAAGGTTCACTTGCTGCCTAATTTATTCCACCCATTTCCAAGTGGCATTGTAATGAGATATTGTAACTGTAGCTATTGTGACAAGGGGCTGATGGGTAGATGACTGATTCAGAGCATTTTCCAAACTGCCGCTCATATAGAAAGGTGTCAGAACATAAAATGCATCGCTGTTTTGGTGTCAAAAAGAGGGACCTGCTCAATATTAATAGGTGGTCATAATGTTATGGCTGATCAGTATATACAGTATAGGCCCCTACTGCTGCAACCAGAATTAGGGAAAATGTTATTTCAGCTATGCACAGCGATGCACTGTACATTTCTATGGGAACTAGCATTAACCTTTTCAGCAATTTGATATACAGTAGGCTTTTCTATTAGATTGGACTACACAGGTCAGTCTTTACTCCCCATATTCATCAATGAGCCAGTTCACTGGGTTTCCTTCCTTGGGGTCCTTTCAGTATGTCCTGACCGCTGCACCCTGGGAATATTTCACAAGCTGCTGTTTTGGAGTTGTTTCCGGTTGTCTAGCCATCACAATTTGGCCCTTGTCAAAGTCAATCAAATCCTTATGCTTGCCCATTATTTTCTGCCTCCAACACTTCAACTTCAGGGACTAAATGTTCACTTACTGTCTAATATATCTCACCAACTTCCAGGTGACACTGTGTGTGTGCCCTTTGATAGATTGGTACCATGTCCAGGGTGTACACTGCCATGTGCCAAAAAGTCTCCTGGGATAGGTTCCAGGCCCCCCACAGCCTTGTACAGGATAAGCTGTATAGAAGATGAATGAAGGAATTGAAATATACCTGTCATTTCGAACCAATATGGTCATTCCTGTAACCTCTCTCATGATCAAGTCTTTTCCTCCTGCAGAGGAAATGCCAGAACTGCTGCTTACTGGATATTTATTGCTCCATCCTGGGTAAACTAGAGACTTAGTGCAAAGAAGATCAAGCCTTTTTAAAAAATGAAACCAGTCTGTCTAGTAACAACAACTATACTATATTTAAAAATAACTGAGATCACATTCTCCCTAATTCTGATGTCTGAAGTGTACATTAACCTGAGCGTTCGACCTGTATCTGCATGCATTGTTCTGCTGCCACATGAATTGTTGAATTGGATAATGATTAAGCACTGCTACAAGTATTGTATTAAGTACTGGTGAGGGCATGTGAAAAAAAAATAGCCCAAAATGTTGCTTAAATGATAAAAAAAAAAAAACAAGAATCTAAGTCTTATTTCTCCTTACATTTATCACAGTTGGCAGGGATATTTCTGAATTCTAATAAGTCCTCCTGGTTTGTCATAACTATTTTTTGTATTTCATATATAATAGACAATATATAAAACACATAGACGTTCGTGTAAAGCCAGGTTGTTCTACGATTGTATGCATTTTGAACCATTTGATACCCCATGTGTGATCTCTTGTTATTTTAAAGGTCATGTATTTTACTATTTTTTCACAAGGTAACACAGGTCTGAGACGTTCCCAGAGTGGGTCTGTTGGTGCTCAAGCTGAAATACCTCAAATCCTCTCTATTTCAATCCCCATCTAAAAGGCGCCCTTTATGGGTCTATGTAAATTAGGTTCTTCCAGAGGTACTCTAGTTGTGGCTCAGGTGGTTGAGGCTCTGGGTTGCTAATCAGAGGATGTGTGTTTGAGACTTGGTGGACCCTTTGCCAAGGCCTTTAACCCTATGCCCATACAAAATACTGAGCCACTGAAGATGCAGGGCATCCTCAAGGTCATTCCCAAGCCAGGAGAAATGGGTGGGTTGTGGCAGGAAATGCATCTGATATAAAACCTGTGCCAATAACTTTGAGATTGAATGATCCAATATGGTGAGCCCAAGAAGTTTAGGCACCCCTTGATAAATAACAAATTTTGGTGATTTTTTTTATTGAAAAGATGTTAACGCAGTCTCTCTTGGAAATGGAAGAAATGCACAATATTTTTAGTAAACATTGATGCATAGTTACTTCTTATGCCATAAATTGAACAAAAATAAAAGATAAAAACATTATTAAGTGTTCCAGCAGGGGCGCCACTAAGGGGCGGATAGTTAGGACGATTCTAAGGGCCCACGCCCTTTAGGGGCCCCCAGCGATCTGCTTTATTAGTAATAACACTACTAGGAGTAAATTAAAAGAAATTAGAAATGTATCTACAAAAGAGTTACAAATGAAAAAAGATTACGGCTTATTTCTGCATCTCCAGTCAAATCACTCCCCTCTCTGATTCACTGTATGGTTCAGCCCATCCTACCTAGCGCAGAGTGTCACTGCTGAGTACAGGTGTTGAACTGTAAAAGCAGATATGTCATCGAGTTCAACAAAGAAGCATAAGTCCGGTCATCAGAAACGACAAGCGAGGATACAGAGAGCAGATAGAGAGAAAACGGGCCAACAATTACTCACTAAGTTTTTCGAAAAGAAAGGTATATGTTTATTCACGAAGCTTCCTTTGATGTAACGTTAATGTTGGCGTGACTTGCACAGCTAACCACTATCGGATACTCAATTCAAAAGGCTACGTTTAGGGGTGAAATGATTCCTCGAGTAATTTTTTATTAATTTTTTAAGCTTGCGTTATGTTTTTGTGCAGTTATTTGTTTGAAGCAGCACGCTTCCGGATGCAAGCCGCCGGTGAACACCTCAACGAAGAAGCGCTTACATCACGCACAACGCGGAAGGAGATACAAACAGTTAGCGCTGTATTGATTTGAGGGAGCGCTCTGTTGCGGGCTGCAAAATGGAAGGGAGTAATGAACAAAAAATGTTTATCAATGAAAATTTTTTTCAGCAGCAAGAAACATTGCTTCAAAGCGCAGGGCAAGCCTCAGTTCGGAGCATGTTAACATACTTACCTTACTTCATTTCAATCACATGCTCCTTTAAAGACTAGTGTGCACACACACGTAAAAAGAGAGAGACATTTATATTCTGATGAATATATTGACTTAAAACTCAATGTATGGACTCTTGTTCCTATCCATGGATTTTTGCATCCTAAATGTCGTCACATTCCAATAAGAAGTCAGTAAAGGCTTATGTTATGCCTGAGCTGTAGATTTTGAAACTTTTAGTCCTGAAAGTTAAGTTGCACAACTTAGTGTTTTTGTATAATTATTTATTTTAATGTGTGCCTTAGTTTTTTTGATACTTAAAGTCATTTGAAATCCCTTTTTTTTTTTTTTAGTTTTTGCATCTGAGAAAAGGCTTTAAAATAAGAATGTGTGGCACTGTAATGCACTTAATTCATCTCAGTCAACTTTAAGCTATTCCTTATAATGTGAATAAAGACAATGTTTATTTTAAATAAAATGCTGTATGCATTTAAAAAAAATGTAAGGTTTTCTAAAAAGAAAACCAATTAATCTTTCTCTTATACATACTGCTCAAAAAAAAAAAAAAAAGGAAACATTTAGTCCCAGTTTGACTTAAACGCCTCTCATATGTGTATGCAAGTTCAAGTGAAACTGGGACTAAGTGTTCCTTATTTTTTTAGCAGTACATTTTACATTGCTGTTTAATTAAGCAAAAGTACATTTTATCCGATTACTCGATTAATCGATTAAATTTTTAGTAGAATACTCGATTACTAAAATATTCGATAGCTACAGCCCTAGTTACGTTTTTCACCAATGAAAATTAAATATGTAATTTTTGTCCAGATATAGATCTTGAATTTGTAGCAAATATGCCAGCATTATCTTATTGGCTAACTTTGCTAGCAGACTTTAAATACTACTACCATGTAAGATAGCAGATAACTATTTCACTAATAATGAGACAAAAGTAATAGGTCAGTACTATTATATTACAGACAAAAATTTTGAATAGCTAGGTTGGCTTGTATGTTTTGTGCGGAATGGGTGTGGTAGGGGGGCCCAACCGCATATTTTATCATAAGGCCCAAAATTGCTAGTGGCGCCCCTGGTTCCAGAGTCTCAAATTCTTTTTTACAAGGTTTCAGACCATAATCAGCTCATTGGAACAGCTGTCTTTAGTAAATGCCAATTTCAAAGCTTTACAAATACTTTGACTCTTCAAATCTTGTGCACACACTTGCAGACACTCAACAACCATGGGTTCCTCTAAGCAGCTGTGTAAGCCTCTGAAAATGAAAGTTATTGATGTCCACAATACAGGAGAAGGCTCCAAGAAGATAGCCAATTGTTGTCAGCTTGCAGTTTCCGCAGTGAGAAATGTAATTAAGAAGTCAGGGGAACTGTGGAGGTCAGGATGAGATCTGAACGACTTTCAGAGAAAACTGCTCGTATGCGGTCAAAAAGACAAATCAAAACCCCCATTTGACTGCAAAAAATCTGCAGGAAGATTTAGCAGACTCAGGAGTGGTGGTGCACCGTTCCACAAGACCTTCATGGAAGAGTCAGCAGAAGAAAACCTTACCTATGTACGTCCCCATCATAAAATCCAACATCAGAATTATGCAACAGAGCATCTACAGAAGCCTGATGTGTTTTGGAAACAAGTGCTGTGGACTGATGAAGTTAAAATAGAACTCTTTGGCCACAATCAGCAAAGCCATGTTTGGAGAAAAAAAGGAGCAGCATTTCATGAAAAGAACACCTTGCCAACTATTAAGCATGGGGTTGTGTTGCAGCCTGTGGCACAGGAAACATTGCACAGGTGGAGGGAAGAATGGATTCCACCAGCAAACATCACACCATCTGTAAAAAAGCTGAAGCTGAAAAGAGGACGGCTTCTACAACAGGACAATGATCCTAAACATACCTCGAAATCCACTATGGAATACCTCAAGTGACGCAAGCTGAAGGTTTTGGAATGGCCATCACAGTCCCATGATTTAAACATCATTAAAAATTTGTGGGTAGATCTTAAAAGAGCTGTGCATGCAAGACAACCAAAGAATATTACAGAGCTAGAAGCCGTTTGCAAGGAAGAATGGAAGAAAATCCCAAGTAGAAGAACTGAAAGACTTTTAGCTGGCATTAAAAAGTGTTTGCAAGCTGTGATATCTGTCAGAGGAGCTGTTGTACTGATTATGTAGGTGCCCAAACGTTTGCACAGTAATGCCAATAATGACTAAAAAACAATAATGTTTTTATTTTTTATCTTTGTTCAATTTATGACATAAGAAGTAACTATGCACCAATGTTTACTGAAAATATTGTGCATTTTTTTTTCCATTTCCAAGAGAGACTGTGTTAACATCTTTTCAATTAAAAAATCACCAAAGTCTGTTATTTATCAAGGGGTGCCTAAACTTTTGCATAAGACTGTAGCTTTAGCAGAAACACAAAATAAAAATCACATACAGTACAGACCAAAAGTTTGGACACACCTTCTCATTCAAAGAGCTTTCTTTATTGTGTTCTTTAGCCCAAACGCGTCTCTTCTGCTTGTTACCTGTCCTTAGCAGTGGTTTCCTAGCAGATATTCTACCATGAAGGCCTGATTCACACAGTCTCCTCTTAACAGTTGTTCTAGAGATGTGTCTGCTGCTAGAACTCTGTGTGGCATTGACCTGCTCTCTGATCTGAGCTGCTGTTAACCTGCGATTTCTGAGGCTGGTGACTCGGATGAACTTATCCTCCGCAGCAGAGGCGACTCTTGGTTCCCAATTTTTCTGACTGACTGATCTTCATTTCTTAAAGTAATGATGGCCACTCGTTTTTCTTTACTTAACTGCTTTTTTCTTGCCATAATAAAAATTCATCCTCTTTGAATGAGAAGGTGTGTCCAAACTTTTGGTCTGTACTGTATATTCAGTGAAATGCTCAATATGTTCAGCTAAGCTGCAGCCGAGTTTGCATTGCTCTATGGTATATAGATGCTAGCCAAGCAACCTAATGATGTTGGCTTATAAAGGTTTCGTGCTGATTCTCTGGTACATTTTGACGTTTCCTTTCATTTATTTCTTGCTAAATTAACTTTAAAAGAGCACCGCTTGCGGATTCAGGACATCTGTCAGAAAATTCGCACTGTTGTAAAAGAAATCTGCTTTGTCTTTAAAACCTTGGAGGATGTGAGTAAAACGAGTTCAAATGAGTCATTTTTTTACAGTGAAAAACAGAGCATTTGAACTTACTTACCTTTAGCAACCTCTTATCATTTTCATGATTTAAAAAAATTACATTTGCCCAGGGTTTGGCAGAGCTGAGCAACATGGGTACATTTCCTTAGGTTAAAAGAATCCTATTAAAGTACAAAAATAGGGGAAAATCTGCTTGACTTGATTAAGGTCCATCAAATCTAAAAATGAAAAAAGGACAAAAGGCAGGTTTTTTATTTTATTTTATTTTTTTAAGATGCAAACTGGAGACATATCTGAATGTCTGAAAATGACTGAAAATGTTATATAGGTACATAACAGACCCCAGTGTAATATGAACATGTCTTTTAGCCCTGAGGTTAAGGTGTTGGACTGCTGATTGTAGAGTCCCTGGGTTCAAACCTCACTGTCTCTGCTTTCCTGTTAAAATCTAAACATAACTATATGGTCATACTGTTAAAACATTTAAATAATCTATTAACATGCCTTGATCAAAATGCAGTCTCAATTCATTTAAATATACTGGGCACACAGTAAAATTGAATGGAAACATGATTTCACTCTAAACACAATAAAAATTGGAGAACACTTTTTTATCTGAACACCGAAAATAAGTATTTTATATGCATCCTATTCGAATACGTTGAAACAGAGCAGTTAACTGCGTTCTAACGCAGAAGCAGACACTCATAGCTCCTAGTAATTAAAAGTAGCTCAAGAAGAGAACAGCTAATTGCTTTCTTCAACTCACTGGAGATGCTCGCTTTACCCCTCGTGGCCCTCGTGTCATGTTTTATCAGAATGTTGATATGCGCATTGAGAAATATGCTCCCAAATGTGATTTAGCTCCTTACTGATTTACCGAGCTGTATTAAATGTAAATTTATTTTGTACATTACACCAGCGCTGCTCTCTTGACATTGAAATAAAATCTAAGCAGTGTTTTCTTGCACAGGTAAGCATATTTACCTGGAGTGATGTTAAACTAATTTGAATAAATCTGTGAAACCCAATTTTATGTAATTGAAGCTCACTTTGTGAGCACCTGCAACTGGATTAGAGTGTGACATTAAGTTGTTTTGCTGCAGTGGGCCGAGAAAGGCTCCATAAATTTGGATTTAATTCAACATTTTTAATACAGCACCATATGCGCTTTACAGAATAGGCAACATGCTTGGTGGGTGCTTAAAACTTGCTGAAATGAATCCAAGAAACGGAGACTAATGAGACCTAATCCACTGCTCACATTTTACAGCAAGGGTACATTTTTTATTTGATGTGCAACATTTCATGACTTGTTATAATAAACAGCCATTTTTAGTTCAAACATAATCCACAAACATGGATGACGAGGATTTTTAAAATATGCAGAAACAAATCCATTACTTAAATGTATTTCTTTAGTTCTTTAAAAAAAAAAGGGGGGGGGGTATCGATGACACTATTCAAAATAGTGTGAATAGCAGGTCCCTTCAATAACAAATGGATCTTCCAAAGCAGGGTCTCTGTGTGATGGAATAGTCATGCTCTGTATTATTATAGAATTGCCAACCTGCTTGAAAAGAAAGCTAGAAATCATGGTGTGCCACCTTGGTCAGCTCTGCAGCGTGCCAGCTGTGTTGAATGGCTGTTTGTGCAAAGAGTGTGAGTGATCCCTGACAGGCTGCTTTTTGTTTGGCTGTATGGCTGCATGATTTGTGCGCGGCCATCGATCCGCTCCCAATTAGAACAATTACTGCCACCTCGCTTCCCCTTTTCACTAGCTTTCATTAAAAATGGCTCTGTCAATAGCACTGTTTATAACAAGACTAATGCGGTGGCGAATAGACAGCATGGCATTAGGTGATTATTTCATCCTGTGATGCCACAAAGGGGAAGCAGTATGAGAGAATCAAGTTGAAAGAAGCAGAAATAAATATTTGTTTGCTTTCTGTGAATTTGGCTTCAAGTCATCAGAAATGCTCAGCAGTCAGCTATTACATATTGCTATGTAATCTCTTTGATGTTTGTGACTGCGATTCAACCATCAGTCTAATTTTATTTAAACATTAACCCCATGCAGATCCTAGATACACCACTGGAACAGTGCAGCATGTCAGATTGAGCACTCAAATGCTCTATTATTCATGGTTACCTCTACTGATAACCTTGACGTGAAATTTACAGAGTTTAAATGTGTGCATCATCCACAACTTCTGGTGTCATGAAGCAAACAGCATTTTTTAAACCAATATTTCAGCAATGCTTTACAAATTGGATTAATTGATCAGTTGACTGTGACTGCTGAATCGTGCATGATTAGAGATAATGTACTCTAGTTGAGAAGTTCATGTCTCTAGTATTCAAGACATATAATGTATTTAACCATCTACTTGAAAAGCACATTGTAACTATTTTACAATTTAAAAACAGTAAACATTTCGAAGATGTTAAAAAGTGATTCTAATTGTAACCAAGATGACGATCCTTACCATGAAAACAAAATATGCTGAAAAAAAGAGTGCAAACCAACACAATACAAATTCAATTTTACCATGACCTTCTCGGTGTCCAGAGCTCATTCGAAACAGGCAATATCCGATCAGTGTATGAGATCTGAGTTTGAACAGATAAGAAAAAAAAAATGGCAGAGCTAAATCAGATGTACAGAGAAGTATATGTGGAGGTGGGGTGCAAGGAAGCTACAAGCACTATTAATGGCAAAGTATAGGCACATGGTTTTAGAGAATATTTATATAACATTCACAATTGGAAACTTGTGGGAAGTTACACACACACACACACACACACACACACACACACACACACACACACACACACACACACACACACACACACACACACACACACACTATGGTGTGTATAATTCAACATATATATATATATATATATAAATTTATTAATTAAATACTAAATAGTTAGCGATTTTCTAATAATTACAAAGGGACATCTCAGTGTCTCAATGCTATGAAAACGTAGTAGCATTTTCAGATTTTTTTCAGAAACAAGATTTAATATTAGAACACGAAGAAACCCATGTAAAAATGTAATTGCCCCTAAACATAATAACTGGTTGCAGATGTTTCCCATAACTGGAGATTAGTCTTTCACATCATCACTGGGGCCCACTCTTTTTTTTTTGCCTTAATTCATGGATGCTGGAGGGCTCCTAAGCATGCACTGCCTTCTTAAGATCCTGCCACAGCATCTTTGTGGGGTTTAAATCAAGACTAGGCTACTCCAAAACCTCAATTTTGCTTCTTTAGTGCCATTTACATGTGATTGTACTTTTTGTGATTTGTATTGTTATTAGATTATTGTTGGCTGTATAATGCAGTTGCGCTTTAGCTTCTGATCACTGATTAATTCCTGATTCCTCAGCTTCAGGATTTTTCTGGTAAAGAGAAGAATTCATGGTTCTGTCAATTACAGCAAGCTGAAACAGCAAAGCATTCCAACACATTACCACGACTGTGTCTGACAGCCTATTTGAAGTTTTGTGGAATTTTTGAAAGTTGAAGTACAAGTTGTGAAATGTTAGCTGTATGTCGGATGGGTGACTTTTGGAGGAATTTTGGTAGTCTGGCCACTTATCACTGTTCTTAATTTTCTTTTTTTGAAGAGGCTCCCACTGTGGTTTACTGGAGTCCCAAAGCCTTTGAAATGGCTTTGAACTCTTATGAATTTCAATATATTTCAATACATTTCAGAATATATTCAATAACAGAACCTTAGAAATGGCTCTGTATTCCAATATACTGTATATTTAAGTCATTCTGATCTTTCTTTTGGTTGCACCATAGTGTGTTGTTTGAGACCTTTATATAACTTAACATTACTATATTTAAATGATTTAGCAAAGCAAAGATTTAACAAAGGTGCCTGGGGAAGTCTAATCAAATTAAACACAATTATTAAATAAATGATATGGGATTTCAATGGTTGATTTCAAACTTTTCAGAAAACAGCATAGTAGGCTTAAGTTCATGATTATTATCTGACAACAGTAAACCATGCTACACATTTTGTCACAACAAGAAAGATGCTTAAACACATGCACACCCTTCATATTGTTGTGGCATGTTGCTAGCAGATCCCGGTTCACACGAGTGCTTCTCCTGCAAAATCCATGCCAGTGTGATGCCCTGAAGGCACCTAGGCAGCCACCAGGCGTGGTGAATGAATTTCGACAGCTGCATGGGTGCAGATAGTCACATTGTGCCATGACAGCAAAGAAGCCTCTCTAGCAGGTGATCCAAAAGAAGAAGGAAAAAGCGTGTAGGTTTTTTCCCCTGTCTCTCCTGCCTCCTGTCTCTGTCACTGACCCAAGACATGTCAGGGCCTTGTCAGTTTGCCACGCATCCATGTTAACAACATCTGCTAACGATCTGCCCACAATTAGTCATCTGCTCAGGATGCTTTAGTCAAGTAACACCTGCGCGTTTTGTTAACTCAAGAGGCAGGATCTTGGCATCTGTTGCATGTTTAAAGCATGCTTTTTTGACAACAATGTGGAGACATATTGCACATTTTGGAATATTTTAAATTAATGTCAGACATAATATTAGTGATTTAGCAAAGATGTGTTTTTTTTATTCTGCTGAAGCTTTTATGTTCTATGCGCAGTCGCCAGATTTTTTGTTCTTTTGTTAGTCAGGCCTTTGAGTGCTTGTCTAATTCATATTCCAGCAATGAATAGGCATTATTTGACATCTAGAGGTCTGGGAAAACCCACTGGAAATGACAGCAGCAGAATTCTGGAAAAAAGGCAAAAATGACAGGTTAAAAAAATCAGGTTAGGGTCAAAATGAGATGCTTTGAAAAAACATGCTTATATTTTACACAATTAGTAAAAAAAATATATATGGTAAGATAATAATAATAATAATAATAATAATAATAATAATAATAATAATAATAATATTGCTGCTTGCTGAAATCATGTTATTTGCAGCGTATAGAGCCAGTTTAACAACACAGCAGTAAATAGACCCAGTCTGCCCCAAGACTAACCTCTTGCTACCAAATTCTGCTTGTCCCATGATTTAATCATGAAATTTGGGTTATTGAATGCTACAGTAAACATACATACAAGTTTACTGAATTCGATTTTGATCAGATTGTCGTACTCAAAACACCACCATACCATGGAGTGGACAACTTACAAACTTTGTACAAAGTATTTTAAATTAAATAAAGCACTAAAATAGACATAATAAGGCACTAAAAATAGAAAATTGGCTAAGCAATTAGAACTTGCCTGATTAATCAATAATTATAACCACAGTGGGCAGAGACCAGTCAAGAGTCAATGACAAAACCCATATTTAAATATGATTTGAAATATTTTAATGTGACTTTTACCTCTGGTGGATGATGCTGATAACCATAGTGATGAATCAGTTGTAAATTGTGCATTCACTATTGGTTATCTTCCTTCGGAAAGATAAAATAGGTAGCGTTGAATACAATTAGGTACAAGTTACATTATTCATACCATGGCAAAAAAAATGGCACAAAGTTACAATGGTACAGTTTTGAATATGCTTTTATAGACTTCATCATCAGCAATGAAAATGTTCATGCTGTCAGAAATGCAAATGACAGAAAAAACTTCTTGGACCGTTATTTATGTGACTGATCCAGTCCAGGTTGTGGGGTTAATTGCAGTGGGTTTAGGCAAAGGAAGTAGTTTGGCTCATGTCTACATTGCAGACAGGGAGTCAAGAGCCTTGTGTACTACTTAACTTTGCAATTCAGTTTTAAAATCTCCTCAGAGACACAGGCTGTTCTGCATTTTAAGCGTCTCTAATTGACGCTAATTTATTTATTAATGTTCTGGGTTATTACTTTGCACTGAAATATGATTTGGATAAAATTACTTTGCTAGAAAACTACTGACTAAAAGAGCAGAAAACGTGACGCCTTGGGTCTCATCTAAAATGCCTTGCATGTATAAATAGTAGCCTTTGTTCTTTCTCTGCTCACTATATTTTCCTGATTGCCATTTCTGATGTTTTCTGGTACAATATCTTTATGATACATGTAGTATTTCTGTCTAGCGTCTATACAGTATATTTATGTATCTATTATCAGGGACGGCACGGTGGCTTAGTGGTTAGCACTGCCGCCTTGCACCTCCAGGGTCCGGGTTCGATTATTTAATGTGTCACACACTACCTGCAGTTACTTTTATTAGATGACTAGTTGATGCTGCAAATAACAGATAATCAAAACAGATTTAAACTCTACTGAAAACATTACAGTTTGCTATAAATACCTTTTATACAGCACTTAGTTCTGGCCATTTAATTGACAAGAGACATTCCACGAATGATGATTTAATGTGTACCAGCACTGAGACAACTATTTGTATCACTCTGCTTCACAGACGTTCGAGACAGATGTGTCGTGCCAATTAAAATTTAGGGGCAAGTGCCCTTCTCAATTTTTTCTCGAAGGTGAGTTAATTAGCCTTGCTAATAAAATTTAAAAGTCGGGTAAACTCGCACCCCGCCCTCTCTTTTAGGGCATTTGCTTCATTCAAGCCAGAGTGTGCTATGTAGTATCAGCTACAGTTGCAGACCATTCACCAGTGAAGCTGTAGGTACAGTATTATGAGCTGATACACGACCACAGTCATGTGATCCACAGTGTGAGGTATGAATAAACAATCCTAGCTCATGACATGACAACACTATGACTTTTATAAAGGTGGAAAATGCTAATAGCATCAGAAGTGATTAACATTTATGTTAACCGTAGCTTGTTTTCCTTTGCTATTTCTATAATGGATTTTCTATAATGCTATTTCCTTTGCTATATAATATCGTGTGATATTGCTTAATTATAAAAAATAACATGCAGTGGGTTGAATGCACTGATCCACACTGGGGTGGTGTGATAAATGCTTTGTTTACTCATAACAGCTTGGAAAGAAGTGTGTTACTTCTCTTCTATCACAGCAATTTACCAAACATTAAACCTTTTTATGGTGTTATGGAATGTCTGTGAGACGGGTTAGTGCCTGTTATTACTTACATTATAGTCTCTCCTCACCAGCTTCGAGATTTTTTCTCTCTTCAAGTTAATAAGAAAATAAAGCTGCTTGTGTTACAAAGAAATCCACAGCTGATCTCCAGGTTTCAAAATTAATGTAGACCTCCAATATAACTTTAACCTCACAGTGTCACATCAATGCCAGAAAGAGTGTTGCTTCCCCATTAGGTAACACAGAGTGGCCTACAAACATTACTGCCAAGGGCTAAAACACCCAGCATGAGCTCTCTCACAATCACTTGCCCTCTCATTCTGACCGCACACTAGACTCTATTACATGTTCAAAGCCGCTGTTTGTACTGTATGTACATGCCATAAGCTCCCTGCAAATTATACACACACATACCTGTCTATACCAAACCTTATGATCATTTGCTATTGTGTTTCTGATTATGGTTATGTTTCTGTTGTTTGCTAAGTTTTATGTCTTTGTCTCCTGACCAAGTAACTCTGTTCACTTCTGACTTCTTGCCTGTCTGTTTACTTTGATCCTGACCTATGTTGTGGAGCCGAATCATTGTTTACCATTGTTAAAATGCCACCTGACAGAAGGCTACATTTACTTTTACTTATACATTTATGACATTGAGGAGATCAACATACAGAAGTGCTTTGAAACCTCTACCATCCTGATAGACTACCACGAGCCTAAATACTCTGCGGGGGCGGTAATATAGTAAGGAAAAGCACATACAAATCTTTTTTTTTTTCTTTTCTTTTTCTTTATTTACACATGGAGGCAGCATGTATCCAAGAGTGGCTTTAGGCTCTGGCTTCTCAAAACTGTCTCATGTTTGAGCATCAACAACAGATTGCTATGATAATGCTCAGCTAAGACAGCTAACCAGCACACTGACACCCACGCAGACTACTATGGCAGCACCATCTCAATCTGCCTTGTCGCTCATTGCACGCCCGTAAAAATAATCAACTGACCCTGTGAAGGTTTCATACTTCATTGTTGCAAATGTGCAAAACCAAGGTTGCACTTTTCGTTGGTTTGCTAATTACTAACCTCTTCTGCTATGATTCCATGACATATAGTAGCAATAAAGAATACCATATTACGCTTATTGTTCTGTAGACTAGTTGTTTCAATGGTTCCAAAACTTATTTCAACTTATTTTTGCAATCCGCATTGTGAATGGGAAACCCACATAAAGCGATCTTGTGTTAAAATGTATTAATTAATTCATTTAATCATGTAACCCCTTTGCCCTGACTAGAGCTCAGGTGGATTTGGAGCCAATCCCAGTAACACAGAGTGCAGAGTGGGAGCATTTATCCCGGATTGTGAGCCAGTTCATCGCAGGACAGAAATAAAATAATAAATAAAATAAAATGGCCTTGCATCAACAAGGTAAAAAGAATAAAATAGTTAAACATGCAACAGATTAAAACCTGCAGCTGCTGACGCTCTCACCCCAATTTTTTATTTTTCATTTTCATTATCTGCTGGTGAAAGTATAAATGCCACAAGGATTAGAGAAATTACATGTGCTCTCTCTTGCCTGCCCCTGTCCTGTGCTTATCCCTCTTCTTCCACTCTTCTTACTTCACCCCTCTCTCCTTCCCGCTCCCATCTTCTCTTCCTCTCTTAACACCCTACTAGCATTCTTCGCACACTGTCTCGGTGAGACTAAAAAAGACAGCCCCTCTGCCCAAGCAGCAGCCAAGCCCCAGAGAGTCTGGAGTGCTTGGCGCAGTGTCTTAAGAATTTCTATAATCCCAGAGATCTATTACAGATAGTGGCAGTGACACAGGCGACAGAGATTAGGAACGGCAGATACTGACTGTATTGATTGGTCCTCTCATTCCCTCGGTCGGCGGCTGGGCTGCACAGCCATGTAATGGAACACAGTAATGAATTCCTGCAGCTGGGCACAGTTGCAGCAGTCCAAGTGAGACAGAAGTGAACAGCAGAGTTGAGCATGAGTATAAAGACTTGAGCATGTCTTTAAAGCGGATTAACTGAACCAGTGGTAGAATTGTCGGTTTTTCTGTATGCAGTTTGGCCACAACACTTTTCCTACATTTGCATTAGTATAAACAACAAGAAGCTACAGTACAAAGCTTTCATTCAAGATGGTTTTAAACCACAATGTTTTATCTTTATTTGGTAAGCTGTAATGATGCACATCTTATCTCTAAGACCTAAAAGGTTTTCAGTCTTCAGCATCTGATTTATGATGTAATGACAAAATTACTTACCATTGATGTGCCATTTGAAGAATTACTCTGCAGCATTAACTTATTTTCCCCCAAGAAGAAAGGACAACATTAGTGTGTTTCTGAGGCTTTGAACTAGTCAGGTTCTGCTTAATTGCACTATTACATAATTGAGGACATCAAAGATAATTTTCCTGCGAGCTGTCCTTTGCAAATCATGAGATGGCCAAATGCAACACTGGCTCACAAAGGCTGACAAAGAGACCATAGTCCAAGTTATCAACCCCCTATGAGAGTGTCTTGTGCTCTGCATTTTGCACAGACAATCTCCCCAAAGGCTCCAGTACTGATACGATAGTTTGCCAACAAGACAATACCTAAAGGTTTTTGCTAATCACAGTATTGATCCTGTAATGCACCCCATTTGGAACTATTTAGCTTGGTGGGCGGCTCTGAATGAATCAAGTTCAGCTCTACCGCAGTGGTGGGAGGTGCTGAGGAAAGCAACTGAGACCTGCCTACTGCCTAAAGCAGTGTTACTTCTTAGTATTCAGGCCCAGTACTGCACAGAGTCTCTAAAGCTAATGAACAAATAGTTTAACTAATTCATTACTTCTTATCTCAGTGAAGTAGTTGGATGCTCAAGTGCGCCTATGTATAGCTCAGAATAGATGTTGATATGCTTTCCCCCCTGATATTTATAGCTATCCTATTCCAGGATGATTTTTTTTCTCACTATACCACCTAGAATATAAGATGTAGGAAAACATTTTTATACTAATGGGATGCATCATTACTGCTACTGGTATAGGTTTGATACCATATTAAATAATTTGTATAGAATGCGCTGTTACTAACATACAATATCATGTAATGCAATCTAATGTATGCCTAGTGTATGTTGCCATGCTACTTGGCAACGTAGAGGAAGTTAAAATGGCATGACAATGACCTGGATGTAAAGTACAATTCTAAATGTGAGGAAAACAGACGTCAAATGGTGATCTGCAAAAATAAAGAGGAGCTACTATGGCATATTGCTACAGTTCAAGTCACTTACTGTACAAATGACACTTTCGCCCAATATTTAGTACACAGCAGCAACCACTCATCATCTATAATGCTTTATCCTGTATACAGGGTCCTGGTGGGCCTGGAGCCTATCCCCGAAGACTTAGGTCACGAGCCAGGGTACAACCTGGATGCCAATCCATTGCAGATCACACATACACACATGCTCATTCACACACTATGCGAAGGCCAATCAGCCTAATATGCTCGTCTTCGGACTGTGGGAGGAAACCGAAGTACTCAAAGAAAACGCATCAAACAAGGAGAGAACATGCAAACACCATTCACACAGACCCGAGGTGAGAAGAAGAGAACCTGGAACCTGGAGGTGCGAGGCGACAGTGCTAACCACTAAGCCACCGTCTTGCTTCAGAAGCAACCAGTGCTACAGCAAATGCTAGCCTTGCAGAAAATATGTCTGCAGACAACTGTAGTCATGTCAGGAATATAATTCATATCCTACAATTGTACAGAAACCTGATTCTCCACTGCAACCCTACTCAACATAAGGTAATAAATCTAGATTGCTAACATGCAACTAGCATTATATAGTGCTTGAAAATGCACTTTTCATGGCCACTGTGTAAACCAGTTAAGCATAAACATAGCTAAACAAGAATTTATTGTGATGTCTTGACTGATTAATAAGTAGGTTGCTCAATTTGAAGTCAATATCGGTGTTTGTATCAGCAAGTAGAGAAAAATTTTTTTTTCTTAAAGTAAGTTTGAAAAAAAAAAAAAAGTGATACTCAGTGGTGTGTTGGCCATTGGTCACACCTAGACACATCCCGGAGGGTTGATGCATCAGTGGGCCTGTGAACCATCAAAAAGCAAAACAGAACAGAGCAAAAAATGTCTAAACTAATAAAAAATCCATAACATCTTTACTGGCCCTATCTGTCTCAATACCGGCCAGTCTGTGCATGGCTGTCATTCCAAGGCTGGGATCACTGGAAAATCCAAGTTTAGTGCACTCTAGTTAGCATGTGCTAACATTATTAAGTAATGAAGGATAAATGTACAGTTGTGTGCTGCAAAAAGATGGCCAGTGGAGACGAAAATGGAGAAGAAAAGATCAAAAAGGTAAATGAGGGGCTAAAATGTCTGAGCAAAAAGGAAGCAGGCATTAGAGGCACAGGCTTCCAGATGTAAAAAGAAAATTGACCTGTTGTTTCACCATCGACATCCTGAAGTAGCCAGCAATGGTTTCGAAGAGAACACCAAAGTGGTAAGGTGAATGTTCAATTATAGGCTAGGCAACATATTCAGTTGCAATTTGCTTGTGCTTACAATAGATACAATAGATAATGTGTTAATATTTAAGATATAATATGTGATAAACAAAATCCCACTTTATCACACACACACATAACAAACATAATTGACCCCATATATTGGGCCAGGTCGGTGTTTAAGTCCAGGGCTGAGTTTCATTCACAGAGCACTTCTGGATGCCTCCCTACTTCAGCACACTTTCACATGGAACATAGCGCGTGAGACAGTTCAGTATTAAACAGAATGAGTGGGTACTAATGCAGCAGGATTCTTTATAGGCTGAAAGACAAAGGCAGTTTTTAATCTGCCACTTGCTCCAACAAGAAATGGTGGTAAGCAGTTGAAGACCTAAATATCTGCTCAGTAGCTGGAAAAAGTCCACATATCTTTGGAGAACTAATACTTGCCAGAGTTAATGACAAACCATTTCTTCATTTTTCATCGTTCCAGCTTATCTCAATTTCTCTCGTCTTGCCATATAGCACAGGTTAACTTTTCAAATCAGACTTTCTTGGTGTCTGTCCATTCCCACGCAATAACATTTCATAGCCAAGAAAGGAACACTTAAAAAAACAGGCATTAGATGTATGCCATTTAAGCTATGCTATCTCCCAGCAACAAGAACAGATGGTACCAGACTGCTAATGGTGATCTGGTTTATACTTGGCACTGTGCGTCTTGTAATTGACCCTTTTAGAACTGCAGAGAAGGAATTCCAAAACACCACATGTGCACGTCCTTAATGGATTTTTTTTCTCCATTTAGTATGAAGATGCTGGGATGAATGGTACAGGTGCTGAATTGGGATAGGAGGGCACAGTTGGAGAGATTTATTGATGACGATGCCCTTGAATGTTAATGGGTATAAGAAAGTGATGGTTAGCAGTTTGTATGCTAATAATGCTGGAGTATGACGCCAGGCTGAAGCTAACATTCTGCTAAAACAAAGACCTATTATTTGAGAAGCAGACACGATTTGGCATTCGTACTGTGATTCCAATATAAAACTGACTTATATTTACTGACTATAATTATATATGTATACGTATATTGCAAACAAATATGTTGGTTTTCACAAATTACAATAGAATAAAATCAAAACTTAATATACAGCACTAGAAATCACTGCTAAACCAATTTAGATATATTAGATCACATGTACATACTTTTATAGGTAAATCATTGATAATGTGTTGTGATGCTATTAAAATGACTAAATTAGTAATTGTAAATGAGTATTTACCAATTACAGCTTGCCCTGAAGTGTTTTATTCCAAATATATTTCAATAAAGTGCAAATAATGATTGACATACCACCATATTGCCAAAAGTATTCGCTCGTCTGCCTTCAGATGTATATGATCTTGAGTGACATCCAGTTCTTGATCCATAAGGTTTAATAAGATAAGCCCACCCTTGGTAGCTGTAACAGCTTCAACTCTTCTGGGAAGGCTTTCCACAAGGTTGAGAAGTGTGTTTCTGGGAATTCTTGACCATTCTTCAAGAAGCGCATTTGTGAGGTCAAATACTGATGGAACAGAAGGCTGAGCTCGCGGTCTCCACTCTAATTCATCCCAAAGGTGTTCTATCAGGTTGAGGTCAGGTTGTACTGGCCGGTCAAGTTCTTCTACACCTTTATAGAGCTTTTTTTGTGCACTGGTGCACAGTCATGTTGGAACAAGAAGGGGCCATCCCCAAACTTGTCTTGGGATGCTGAAGCATTAAGATTTCCTTCAACTGAAACTAAGGGGCCGAGCCCGACTCCTGAAAAACTATCCCCCATCATAATCCCCATAACCGCCCCCCGCCCCCCCACCAGAGTTTTCACTTGGCACAATGCAGTCAGACAAGTACCAAGTAGACAAGTTCTTCTGGCGACCGCCAAACTCAGACTCATCCATCGGATTGCCAGACAGAGCAGCGTGATTTGTCACTCCAGAGAGCACGTCAACACTGCTCTAGAGTGGTGGTGTGCTTTAATGCTTTGCATTGCACTTGGTGATGTAGGGCTTGGATGCAGCTTCTCGGCCATGGAAACACATTCCAATCTTTCTACGCACTGTTCTTGAGCTAATCTGAATGCCACATGAAGTGTGGCTGAGTTGTTGTTGTTTCCAATGACTTCCACTTTGTTCTAATACCACTAACAGTTGACTATGAACTATTTAAGAGCAAGGAAAGGTTACAACTGGACTTGCACAGGTGGCCTCCTATCACTGTACCATGCTAGAATATACTGAGCTCCTAAGAGCGACACATTCTTTCATATATGTTTGTAGAAGCATTCTGCATGCCTAGGTGCTTGATTTTATACACCTGTAACCATGTAAGTGATTGGAACACCTGATTTCAATGACTTAAATGGGTGAGTGCATACTTTTGGCAATATATGTTTAATATTGTCATGAAACAAGTTATTTCTTGTTTTCTCTAACTTTCTATGAAGTAAGTAATATAGAAACATTCAGCTTTTCTTCTTACCCGAGAAACAACTGATCTCTCATTCCTGAAAACCTTACCTCGTCAGAAAACGTACATGTCTTGGTTCTGACTGTTCTAGTGTTCTAGTGCTGACACTAAAAACTCCTTGTAAACATGCATTTTTAGACATGTCAGTATTTACACACATTTTAAGTTGGTGCAAGTTGTTCCTATAGAAACAGTAATGCATTAGAAAAAGGTTATTAATATTTATATTTATATTTATTTATATAAATCTGTGATTTGTCTTGAAGACTGAAATGTCAGAACCATGATTAATAAAAAAGATAATCAACATGCATGAAATATAAATAAAAGCATCAAGGGTAGCAACCTAGAAAAAAATTACTATCAACAGTTTACTGTAGGAAATATCTTAATTTGAACAATCACATAAAAAGCGATTCTACACAAGCCCAGTTCCATGGAATTCAAACTGTGCAAAGCACTTATAGTGTTTACAGTACAAAAAAATAGCTGTCAATTTTATTGCATCTCAGATTTCCATGCTTCAAAGCAACTTATCTTCCCTTGCCTATTGCTGTAGGGGTTTTGAAGCATGTAGATAAGGCATTCTGAGCCAGAAAAAGCTGGCTGCAAGAGCTAACCTACAGTGCCATTAATCGCATTAGCCAGGCTCTGTCTCTCCATGGACTGGAATCATGGCCCAGGATTAATTGGCCTCTACTATGAAAAGTAGGCACATTGGAACAGGAAAATCAATATTGAGACGTGTAATGCGTGATTAAGGAAAGATTTTTCTGTTGCTCAAAGTTTAGCACAGCAAATAACAGAAATATGTGAAATTTTGTTCTTCAGCATTTTTTCTTGAGCTCTTTTTTGTTATCACCGCATCTATATTTCTGTGCTTGCCTTATAATTATTTAGTCATCCCAGGTCCACTTTTTATCAGCCTTCTATCCATTCCTTTGTGCGAGCAAGGCAGACGGCACTTCATGTCCCTACTGAGGGACCATACTTTACCACTTATTGTACTTATCCCTGTGGGAAAAGGTCAAGACAGACTCCTCATTTATTTGTTAAATGGGTGCAATTTTTGCAGGCATATCTTTCCACCGCATAGTAAATTTGAGCTTTGACACCGAGCTTAATACTCCTTGGCAAGCTTAATATACAATGAGAAATTAGTGTGCTCACAGTCCCAATAGACTCTCCCATTTACAGATTCTTAAGATTCTCTAAATTCTTGGCAATTTTCAACCCAGAGGACTTTAATAGTTCACTACTCAATGACTCAGCCAAAGTTGGCAAAAGTCTTAATCATCGTTATCACCTATTATTTTTTATATGACTATCGAAAAAAAATCTACACTGGTATTGCTACTCTGCAAAATTATTTAATGCTTTAAAGCACTGTCAGAGTGAGAAAAGTTTTGAGACTTTCCTCTTCCACTGTCAAACTGTTTTGATTATAAATGTTACAAATGTATACTTTTTGATGTTCATCATTTTCAAGTAGTTGGAATTCAAGATCTCTAAATTTGATACTGATCAGGTGAATATATGGAACTTTGGGGACATTCTGATCATTTTTCAACAAATTAACATTTTTTAATTTTCTATTGCATGTAAAAATCCTTCCATGAATAGAATCTTTAGATTTCCTACACTATACTACAACTCATCATGTTCTGGACATTGCATGGTGGCTTCCTTTGTAAAAGCAAAGAGAATTATAGATGTATATGACTGTTTCTGATTTCCCAAAAGTCATAGACAATGCCATTGATTTCGTTGGCTCTGTTGAAATAAGGTCTACTCTGACCTTAATAATTCAACTATAAGAAAGAATAAAAGTGGTAGGAGTTCTACAGTCAAAGATAAGTGAAGTTACAGTCTATTGCAACAGGCATCTTTATAAACACATTCAAAAGGTTTAAGGGCTCTAAATCATTGTTATCAACTAATACTCCACATGCCTTACTCAAGAATGTCTGTATCTTCTAAGAAACACAAGCAACTATAAACAAAAGCCAATTGGCTGCTTATTTTATGGAAGGCATTCAGAATGAAAAATTCATAAACAACTTCTAGTAAAAATTATGGAATCACTACACTTGGAGGACATTTACTGAGCTCTATAGCAAATACAAAAATTGCAGATATGACACAACAAACAACCCAAAATAACTGACGTTCTGTTGAGTAGAGCCCATGGCATGCAACATGAAATTTGTTCAGCTGAATGAGCTCTAAATATGTACCAGGTTTTGCATGCATATGTGCAAGTGTGAGCTATGAGCTATGCAACAACATTTCATGTGAGGTCCCTGAGCAGGCATCCCAATGGCAGCAGAATCCAACATGTCTGCCAATTTTCATGAGTAACCCATCCCATGCCCCCCCCCCCCCCCAAAAGCCCTGAATGGTGAAAAATAAAAATCCTTAGAAAAAACAAGAGGGTCCTTTACTCACAATGACATCAACATTCTCAGAAATCAGAACTATATTACATCTACACTATTGACAATGACAATGACAATGATGTAATAAATATGATGTCATCATGTTGATGTCATAGTGCTTGTACCCTAATTAGAAGTTTGCCTAAATTCTTTGGGGCATAGACTTCACAAATTAATCATAATATTCTCCATCATCCTCTTTTGTAGCATAAACCAATTTCTTAATTTTCTCCATAAATTGTTAAGATTAATATCTGGATTGTTCGCTGGCCATGTCATTGTTCTCCCTGGCCCACTGTAACCTTGTTTTTTTTTTTTTTTGTTTCTGGTGTTTTATGAATCCTGACTATGATTTGTTTATTTGCAACAAAGTAAAAATCTTGGGTGAACAGTATTTGGGTGTGGTGACTCCATAACTTTTGGTAGATAACGGCAAGGGAATTAATTTATTAAGTGGTAGGTTCAAAATCCCTCAAACTTATTGTTATGCTGAATGTCTGAAATTGTAAACAATAGTTTGTTTCACCTCCCACACTTTCAGAAGCACTTTCCTAGCATGGCAGATTATTTAAAAAGATATCCCTTAAGGACCTTAGTCATGCATACCTGTTCATAATATACTGCATGCAACACATTTAAAAAATATATTTTCAGAAGGGACTCATCTTAATGAACATAACTTATTAGCTCATACTTGATTGTCAAAATGTGTTTGATATGCTACAAATCAGGCAGCATTTTATAGTAAAGGCATATCAAAAACTTTAATTAATAAATTATGAAGTATTACTAACAAAAAGCATTACTTTTTTATTAATACTTACCTAATAAAGTGTTGTTTAAGAACTTTTTGTTTCACCAGAGTATATCAATAAAGAAAAAAATACACAAGATTAATAAAAAAAAGAATGCAATCTTACATACCACTTAGCGATAATTAAGAGTGTTTTTGATATTTATTATGCAATTAAGTGTTAATTAACATGATTTAAACATTTAAAAAGAACTAAGTATGTACTGTATACTTCACAAGATACTGTACCAATGGCTAGAACTGTTAATTACAAACTGTATTCATATCACGCATTTATGTATTTATGCCCTAATAGTTTAGGTAGTTAAGTAAATTTTATTCATTTTACATTCTCGTACTGTATTTTAAATTCTTCCATGTTTGAAGTGATGTTGATTTAGCAGTAGTAGGTTTCTTGTCTGCCATACAGAAGGTCCAGTCAATGCCCAAACCCCAACTACTGGATGCAGTGCCAGTCCCAAGCCCGGATAAAATGGGAGGGTCGTGTTAGGAAGGGCATTCGGCGTAAAACCTGTGCCAAGTTGTTGTGTCGCTGTGGCGACCCCTCGATGGGAGCAGGCAAAAGACTAACAACAACACCTGATTTTAGCATGTTACTAGGCTAACTTAGCTTTTGCTTAGCTAAAATGTTAAGGTGGTTAACATTAATTTACATTTATTTATTAATTTAATTAACACACACACACACACACACACACACACACACACACACACACACACACACACACACACACACACACTGTATATATAGATAAAACATTAATTTAATTGCAATATTCCATGCCCTACATGTCATTTCATGTCAAAGTCTACACAGCTAAGTAGCTCACTCATTCCAGGTAGCTGGTTAGCTAAGGTATTCAGAATAAGTAGTATAGCCTAGTGGTCACACAAAGAACTGCACATTGTCAATACAAGATTTGGGACAAAACAATCAGTTGTGTTAAAAAAAAAAAAACACACACACACACACACACACACACACACACACACACACACACACACACACACACACACACACACACACACACACACACACCTAAATTCACCTAGCCAGTAGCTTTATTGGTATATTAACTCCCACATTATCTCCCTCATAAAACAAAAACACACACATTTTGTTCAAACTTCTCCTATTTAAAGTATGTAAATATGTAAATCCTTCTTCTCTTGCTTTGAGGTGTTAGTTATTCTTTCATCCAAATCAGTATGGGTGCTTGAAATTCAGTTTAACTTAATGTAAGAGCTAGATATACATAGCTGCAATGCAAGAAAAGGACTCTCCATCAGAATCTCATTATATTGTTCCTGTAGGTTGAAACAGAATCTGCCACGCTTTCACCACTAGACATGTCTATATCAGTTATATCTGTTTGCAAACAGTGATGAATATAATGAACATTTTAGACACACACATATATCAAAAACATAAATTTTACGGTTGTCTTAAGTTATTAGCTAGTAATGTTTTTGCTGTTTAGATGCACAATGTCCTGGTTGTACCACACACTCATTGATTGTTCGGTCCATACATGAGGCGCAAGGGGTCTGCAGTGATTCAGTGCTCTTATTAAATTTGTGTAAATTTCAAATCTTTACCAATATAGTAGCTAATACATTTCCCTTATTATGAACAGGCTACTAGGTAATGGTTCACATTAATGGCACTACATATTTGTTAGATTGATGAATTATTTGACATGTAATACAGTAAGCAGCACAATAACAGACCAATCTCTGAAAAGTTGACAAACAGACAACACAAATACAAAACAAACTAAATTAAAACACAGCAGCAACAACAAAATTCAGAACCAAAATATTTTTGTTATGGTTTACTCATATAAATAAAAATCTTTATAGCACATTCACATTAAAACCATAATTTCCCAGAGCACAACCATTATAAACCTGAAAGCTTTTAAACAATTAAACACACTATTAGAATTATAGTGGTGTTTGCGTCATTTACCAATATATGACACTAAAATTAAAATTATACTGCATCCATTAAATCTAACTGATTATCCTCTAATTGTTTTAATTGTGTTCTCTGTAGTGGGGACAGTTATAATTCAGATAAACAGCTTATTTAAATGAGTAATTTAGCCAAGTAGGCCTTATTGAACAAACAATTAAAATCACTCATAATTAATGATAAACAATCTTTCTCCCTAGATTAGGGCCAAATACATATGATCAAATTCCCAGAACAAGCTTTGTGAATATCTGCAACATGTTGATATGGGTCAGAGATGAAGTGTTTTACACACATTAGACTAATTATGCTTATAAATTGAAATATCATTCCAAGTGAGGAAAGCTATTATGTCCCAATCTCACAAAAATATAGTCCTCTAAGTTGTTTAGTAGTCTTTTAGAATAATTTAGAATGTTTTCTTTTATTTACATTTTTAAATCAAAGACTTTCACTTCTTACATTTTCTATTTTATTAAATGTAATGCCTATTAGCTGATGGACAACGCACAAAGATTATAGTAATGAGACACTATTACACAGTACTTTAACAAAAAGGGTATAAAATGCAATAAGACCAAATGTTTGTGAACATTTCACCAACCCAATAAACATCATAAACATCCAGTTAAAGACTTAATCCTCAGTTACTTTTATAATATCCACCATGTTCCACTATATTTTCTACCATGCTTATGGTGATTTCCCCCTTATACCACATTGGTGTATTCAGCAGTGATAAGGTCTGGTGATGAAGCCTTGGGTACTGTTGGTGTTTCAATTCATTACAAAGGTGTTTGGTGAGGATGAGTTTAGAGCTCTGTGCAATCAATTAGTGCTACAGAGTTTTTAGAGAGGCATATCAGACTTTCCCTGTGGGCCTCTCTTATCACTGCTTGGTTCCTCTTATTTTAATTTAAAGGCAAAAACTTAAATCTGTGGTCAAAACAATGTACAAATAGACCAGTGAGACAAAGCAGACAACTGCCCCATCAAATCCCATAGATGTCATCCACCCTACAAACTCCCCCAATACTCAGGCTGCACAGGATATGAGAAGAGGATGTAAGACAGAGACAGAAGACCAGGAAAGCATCTGGTCCAGTATCTCCCCTCCTAATGTTCTGACCAACTGGCTCAAATCTTCACCCAAATCTTTAACAGATCCCTGAAGCTGTGGGAAGTTCTCTACTGCATTGAACCCTCCCCGTCATCCTGGTCCCCAAAAAACCCTTCATTACAGGACTGTGGATGAAAATTGTTAAAAGTGCTATACAAATAAAATTGAATTGAATTGAATTGACTGTGGCTCTGACATTTGTGGTCATGAAGTCCATTGATTGACTGGTGTTGGCCTACCTGAAGAGCATCAAAGAACTGCTGTAGGTCTGCACTACATCCTGCAACACTTTAACTGTCCAGGGACATAAACATGGCTCCTATTTTTGGACTTCAGTACAGCATTTAACATAATAATCCGAGAAATACTTTCTTTCAACATCTACCATTTACTGTACCCCCTGCCCTCTGTCAGTGGATAACCAGCTTCCTGACAGGCAGGAAACATCATGTAAGGCTGGGAAGAGTCAATTTATGTATGCAGTAATTCAGTGCTGGTGCTCCTCAAGGATGTGTTCTCTCCATACTGTATCAATCTTGTGTCTTTCCTCGCAATTTTGTAATTCACACAGAACCTATGAATTCAACGATCAAGCTTTTGCTTTTTAAATAGTACATTGCAATGTAGTTGCTGGGGATATAGTTGAACAAAACAGTGTCATCATCTAGGGTGATGTACCATGTGCCGGCAATGCTCAGTAACCAAACACAGTGCCCTTTTGTGCTATGTGTCTCCACAGTTCACTCCCATTTCTTATGTAACAGGCACTTAACATGTTGGTTGGACTGATACAAGTTGGTCATGAGTTTGTATATTAGCAGGAAGTAGGGCAGCCTGTGCTTTGGTGCAGGCAGAACAACCTATAGCCAAACACACTCTAGACACAACTGGAGATGACAGTGGACTTTACCACTCAGAACTGCTTCCACTCACAACATCCCAAAGACTTGTGCCATCCATGGAGACATTGAAGTCACTGGTAAAAACCATTTTCCAATACCCGAGGTGGTAGCAGAGGATGTACATTTTGCATAACAGAGGAAGTCTGCTCTGCCACAGGAGCTCCTCAGACAATCACCCTTGTTAATAGTCAACCAGAATCTGCTGTAGAAGTATTTACGTATATGCTCTTTAAAATCTTCTTACACCCTACTCACATCTATAAACACTGTAGTGTACAAACAGTCATACATTACTTATCTTTTAACACAACTGTTAGCTAGCTATATGCCATATTGAAATGGATCTATGGCTAATAAAATCATAATTCATTTAATATGAACACATTTACAATATTCAAATCACCCAATTAAAAGACAAGAAATTAAGCCAACAGAACTGAAATATCTGAATTAATCTGTGCTTATTTCTGCACCAATGCTAAAGCAGTCAGAAGGGGAAATAATAAGGTGTGTGTTCAAATGCCGTGAGTGGTATTTATCTCAGATTTTTGCCTTTTTTAAATATAAAATGAGGTTTATTCATTTTATTCTTCAAATAGTGAAAGCTAGATGGACAGGACAACTGGAAACCATTCCAGACGATTAGATAGAGTAATATCCTGATTAACATAGTTTTCTTGGTCCTACTTCAAATTTATAGTAACTCAACTAACATGTTATACTAATAACTAATATGTTACATGTTAATGTACTAATTAACTAATACAGTATGTTAGCAAACCAGTAACTAACATTTGCATGTAGACAATTAGTGTGCTGGTGTCTTTCATTGGAGTCAAACAAACAACCTTTGAACAAAACCTTTAAAGTTTTCTGCCTTTTTCACTTTAAAGGGGGCAGACCTTAAAATGCTATTACTTCGTCTAAATGAGATATATGCAAAATGTGACATATGTCAGTTCAGAAAATATCTATAAATAGTAGAAAATGTCAAAATGTCACCAGGCTGCCACATATAAAATTACTCCTGGAAAAAAGTGATTTACGTCTGCTTTCTACATTCTATATTTGCTCGTTTTCTGCTTATCTCTAAATCAACTGACACTGTGCTATTTGGTTTAGAAAGAATAGGCTAGGTGCTTGCTGTGTCATATTAGTTTGAAAATTCTTTTAACAAACAATACAGGGCAGTATGATGCCTCTAATGTGTCTTATCTTCTGTGATGTTCTCTGCATTTTATACTTAAGCACATGGTTATAATTTGTCTTTTATTTCTACCATGAAGTGGCAAAATTAAGGAATAAACAATGCTGGAAGTTAAATAGAGCACATTGACATCACACACACACACACACACGCACACACACACACACACACACACACACACACACACACACACACACACACACACACACACACACACACACACACACACACACACACACACACATGCTGGGTGATGCATGATAGCTGCATTGTTGCCTGCGCTTCCATTATTACCTTGATGCACCTATTGGACTGGACTAGGGTAAATCAGAACTCATCATCATCATCATCATCATCATCATCATCATCATCACCACATTACATTTTTTAATTGCTCCAAAGTGCAGCATAAAGCCAATTTAACCTTTTTCTGTACCTGTTTAGCCTCAATAACATGTGGTTTTCTTATGGCCACACAGCTGTTTAGCCCCAATCCTGTGAGTCTTATAGCTCATTCTGCAGCAAGCACTGGCCAGTCTTACTAGCAGTCACTGGTATACTGTAAATGTTGCTGTATATTTGGTTTTCATTTGAAAAAACAGATGATGAGGTCCAAAGGTTCAAGGATCTGAGGGTTCGATTCCTGGCTCTGTGTTAGGAGTTTACATATTCTCCCTGCGCTTGGTGGGTTTCCTCTGGATACTCCTGTTTCCTCCTACAGTACAAAGAGGATTTTCCAATTGGCTGTAGGGTGATTGCTTGTGTGCTCTGTAATGGATTCGCCCCCTAGGTCCCCTGGGATAGGCTCCAGTCCCCACAGGGTAAGAGTTAAAAAAAAAAAAAAAAAAAAAAAAAAAAATA
>JAAGKR010002723.1:50262-65883 GCA_011419295.1 Clarias macrocephalus
ATATATATATATATATATATATATATATATATATATATATATATATATATATATATATAATTTTTTTTTATGACTCTGAAATGTTTGAATTTTTTAAAATAAATGTGGTTAATTCTCATTGAAACTCTCATTGAAAATGTTGCAATCCACTGTGTTATTGGCCTTCAATTAAAACAGTAAAAAGCTAAATTTTTGTTCTAAACAATGACCAAGCATACAGTATCATACCAATTATGTTTTCTTCTTTTGTTGATACAAGCTTATTAGTTTTAACAGGTGCCGTTGTGTGGAGAAGCTATCAATAACCTCTTGACACTGTGACTCGTTTTATATTAGAGATTTCTGGTTATGTTCAAGAAACAATTTACAAATGTTCATAATAAAGCTCTTTTAACAGAGTAAAATTCAACAGATGCCATGAGGTAAGCATCAAGCGTTGAAAGGCTAATAAAAGTTAATGAAGAAAATAGTACACATACAATAAAAATAGCTTTAGGAATGGTATCATTGTCAAAACCCCATCACATGAAAAGCTTTGTTTTCTTTTTAACCAGAGTATATCACTTTTTAAATATTTTATGGCAGGGTGGCTTAGTGGTTAGCACTGTTGCTTTGCACCTCCAGGATCCGATTCGATTCCCACTTTGTGGTTTGTATGCTTTCCCTGTGCTTGGTAGTTCCATCTGGGTACTCTGGTTTCCTCATAGTCCAAAGGCATGCAGATTAGGTTAATTGTCGTTCCCAAATTGCCTGCGGTGGATGAAATGCCAAATGTAGGCGTGTGTCTTGCGGTGGATTGGCAATCTGTCCAGGGTGTACCCCGCCTCGTGCCCTAAATCTCCTGGGATAGGCTCCATGGTTCCCATGACCCTGTATATAAGATAAAGCGGTATAGATGATGAGTGAGAATGAGAATTTTTTTTTCTTTAAGATGTTATGTTGTTGCTAAAAAGTTTGTCAAGATCATCTGTCCTTTCAACAAAACTGAATCATTTTTCCCCGCCTTTTTCAGGTCAAATGATCCATCTGCTTACTGTACATGAGCTGCCTACTTTACTTTAATTCCAGAAGCTAAAATGACTTCCTTCCTGCATGCTTTGCCTCGTCTACGTGTGAGCAAAGCTGCATCTGTAAATACTATTGCATCTAGTGCAATAGTATTTACGTGCAATTTGGTAATGGGTCTAAATGGATCACTACCCTGTTGATCAGTGTAGCTTTTACACGTGGCAAAATTGAAAAATAGCGGCAGAGTGGAGACAAGCCACAATATTACCATAAATGTTGCCTGGAAGTATGCAATGTGACATGATCACACAGTTCTGAGGAAGACTTTAGAAATTTTGTAGCTCACTTACTCATTATATTTATATTTAAATGCTGAGCAGGTTATAGTTATTATAAACTGAGATAAAAAAAAACAATAACTATTGTTCTTCAAATAAAAAATACACACTTTATATTTAACATTGTCTTTTTGTATTTGTAGCCAGTGTTAAAATGTGTAACCAATGATCACGTTTTTTCTTAGCGTTCAACCATTGATTGCCAATATTATCAATTTCCAACCACTGATCCTCAGTGGCTAACCAACCTCTCATTAACATTATTGGCATAGACCAACAATGCTTCACCTTAATTCCCAATGGCCATCCAACAAATAATCAGCATTATTTGCAACTACTAATGACCATTTTCCCCAATGACCAAGCACTGATCACTATTATTCTAGTGACCAACAACAGATTGCCATTATGTCAAATGGCAATTCATTGAGCACCTTATTCCATACACTGAATACTATGATTTCCATTGACCATCCATTGGTCACCATTATCATCAATGACCAACTACTGATTCCCATTGATCAAAAATTGATTACCCTTAGTCCCACTGGCTATCCATTGATCACCATTATTCCCAGTGACCAACCAGTAATCATCATTACTTCCAATGACCAATCCCGAGGGGCAATCACACACACACACACACACACACACACACACACACACACACACACACACACACACACACACACACACACACACACACACACACACACACACACACACACACACACACACACACACACACACACACACACACACACACACACACACACACACTAATGTACATTATTTACAATGATCAATTACTGATCACTTTTATTTTCCTCATGCTTAAGCATTGTTCTTTATTTTAAAATCGATTATAGTAATATTTAGAACAATTAAAAGAAACTTATTTATGTAAAAGCTTCTGATGTACAAATGATTTTGAAGATCCAGTGCACACTAATCGGTGACCTCATCTGGCAGTTCATGACAATTTGAGCATGTGTTACAGTAGCTAGCGTCTTCTGAAAAGATCTGGCAACACTGTATTGACCTATTTTATATAGAATCAGGATATTGGACCAGGAAACTTTAAGGTTCAGTGTCTGCTAACACTGATCAGTTTGTGTGGCTAGCATGGTAACCTGAGCTTAAATTCTCTGTCAAACATCAGTGAAATGTAGCTGATTGCTGATCCTCTGGGTTCCTGCCTGGTTCACACCTGGTTAACCTTGTTTAAATAAGATCAATAACAAGTTGTACTGGACAGATAGGGGAATCGACAAGCAATATAACAGAAGAGGCATCTCTTTCCACATCACCATTTAAACTGCTTTGACTCAGCTCAGATTTTCTTCAGTTTATGCATATCAGCTCTAGGTCTAGACATAAAAGTGGGTGTTCCTGTTCTTCTTTTAAAACCTCTCTTTATTTATTTATTTATTTATTTATTTATTGTAATTACAACTCTTTCACACTTTAATTCATTTACTGATGGTGATATCAGAGGTAAGGGAAAAAATTATAATGGCCATCAATTGCTCATCAGTGAATCTCTTTGAGAAGTGTTCAGGTCAAACTAGGACTTTTAGTGTGCAGAATAAAAACAGCAAGATAGTTATATTTTATTTACTATTAATAGTTATATCAATGGTGGCATGGTGGTGTAGAGGTTAGACACTGTCGCCTTGCACCTCCAGGGTCCTGGTTTGATTCCCGCCTGTGTTCCCTAAGCCACCTGGGATAGGCTCCATACATTAAATCACTTATTCTATTCACTATTGTCTGGATACCATCAAGGTAGAAAGTTTTCTCAGTCCTCCGGAGCCATGATCAGACGACCTGATGAAACGGTGGCCTCCCACAAACTTCAGGACTATACAGGGGATGTGGCAATAATTCACAGAGTTGCTGTAATGCACAAATAGTGCAGTGAGCAGTATGAGGATGTGGATTGTCTTGAAAACAAAAAACAACAACAACAAAAAAAACAGTACATCTTTGGTGATCATACAAGGCTGTTTGTTCCTGAGAGTGTTACACTCACTGAATGTTCATACAAATGACTGCAGTGGGCTCTGCGCCACCTGGGCAGGATCGTCATTAACAGACATACAGACTTTTAAAAATATTTGCTCCATTGCAATGGTTTACTGTGGCTAAGAGTCTCACCCTTGTACTATGCTTAATGTATTGGAATGAGGAATAAGGAATAATTTTTACACATGAACTGGCCACACACTGTGCACCAAAACTAAATCTAAATGTGTTGACCAAAAGAATGTGTGACTTTTTTGGCCAGGCATTGTATTTCACATGAACATGGGCAATGTCAGGGAGGGGCTAAAAACGTTAAGCTAACACAGGTGATCTGATTGAGACAACAGTTGTAGCACATGTGGAACTTTTGACCTTAGTTTCACATCCTGTTAGCCAGAGCACTTTTTTTTTTTGTTGCAACATTACAATGGATATCATAATGAATCTAATTTCTCTTCCTATATTGTGTGTGTGTGTGTTTTTAAAGATGTCTAACAGTAAGTGCATGAACTTCTTCTCCATTTGACGGTTGGAGCATAAAATCTGCCTCCTTATAGTTATATCTGTCCAATGCTCTTTCCTACAATATTAGGGTTAATTGAACAGAATATTGTTGGTAACTGGTACCATGAGTTTGTGGTCTCTGATTTCAAGGATGATATGTATACAAACCTGTGGCCATCTATCTGGGTTCTATTCTATTTAACCCAGAATGGAATTGTAACTTTTGCGGAAAGGGAATTGTGTGTATTTGCGTGTTTACATTTATACATACATCAGGTTTTTGGCTTTAGAAATAAAGTGTGGCAAATAGCACAATAACAGGAAACCCTACATTTCAGAGTACCAGTCAAAGAAAAATCTCTGGTACAGCTCCTATTACTGCTAATTTACACTTTTCTGCATATGTCACAACAAAGCAAATTGAAAAATATTAGTTCAAATGCATAGAAGAATTTTACTCTGTGTAATCACCTGACATTGACTGGGCGTACCGGTTAGCCTGCTCCCTTCTGCTCCAATATCGTTAGTCTCCCTGGCCAGCCAGCCAATTAAGTCTGCGTTTGTTATGCACCAGATGGCCCCAGTCACACTACGGCTCAGACCTAACTCATTTCTGGTGAACCAGGTGCCAGAACAAAGTGTAGTGCTGGGGTTTCCCTGGCTGCAATTCTGGCTCACAATTTCTGTATTGACTGGCCGACCTGATCTGTCTTGAGCTTGAGTCCTCACATGCCCAAAGGGTGCCCAACTCCCAGTCCTAGCGCCTCCTGCCCCAGTACCCTTTCCAACTGCCCTTCAGAGCTGCTGGGATGGTAAGCAAATGTTCTCCAAGGTGATCCAGAATAAGCTTCCTAAATAATGTATGGGAGGATGTTTGGCTTTCAGGGCAATCATTTGTTTATTAACCGTTAATGTGTTGATATATCGATTGATCGAATAAGGAATATGAGTTTAAGCAAGCTTACCTTTTTTCTATGCAACTATTAAGTATGCAGTGTGTGTATTGTTAAGCCAGCACAGTTGAACCTGGTAATTTATTTCCATAATTGGAGCTGTGCAGCCATACTTGAATAGTCAGCAAGAAGGATTTATTTATTTATTTATTTTTGCTTTTTTTTTTTTTTTTTTTGTAAACTTGGAACAGCATTATTAGGAATTACAGAACCAATCTTCTACTAGATAGTATCTTGTACATTTGTTATAAACTGCTGCATTCCCTTATATGCTGCTACTTATGATGGTTTACAGCATATGCAATTTGCACAGTCAAACACTTAATTATGCTGTCTAGTTTATCCTGATCCTGTTATTATGTGCGCTGTTTACTTTGCTCTGTGTTTTATCAGTCCAGTGCTCTTTTTGTTGTCCTAAAATGGTCAAACTAAGTGCACTGTATCAGTATATTCATTGGCCCACTAACAAAGCCTTCTTTCTAGCCTCATGAACCAGGCTTGGCTGCGTTGCCAATATGACCAAATTGCTTGTTATTATTGCCAGTTTTATAAGGACATGCATCAAGCAATTAACTAAGAAGATTGCTGAAATAATTACCTTTGAAAAATTTTCATGTGGATTTAGCCCAGCTAATAATTTTAGGTAAGCAAAAATATTTCTGAATATTGCTATTTTAGAAACATTTGGTTCTAAGCATAAGCATAGTTTCTAGGTTGCTCTAGTTTTCTAATTGCAGAAACGATAATCTTTATAAATAAAAGAATCCTGGGTTTTCATGATCTGTAGGCCTTAACCATCAAAATTAAAACAAAAAGGGCTTGAAATATTTTACTTTATGGGTAATTAATCTAGAATATATGAATTTTACTTTTTGAATTCAATTACAAAAACAAAACTTTTTCCACAGTATTCTAATTTTTTAGATGCACTGTAGTAATAATTTGCATAATATCCGGAGGAAATTAAATTGCACGACTCATTTGTCAGTTTGTAAGGTTCATTTGTGTCAAGAGAGAAATACAAATGCATTTACAAACACAGCTAGTGATATTCAAGTGAATGCTTAATATTAGAGAGAAATGTAAGCATTGATATAATACAAAGTACAGAATGTGAGAATGGAAGACTATGTATCTGTAGTGAGTAGTGAAGACGTAATATGTAATGTGGATACCGGCAGAGGTTATTCTGATAGTGAAGATATTGAACCTTTCAAGCAAAAGTAGATACACGACAACTACCATATCGATATTGAAGTGGTTCAATAGAAAGTCGAGTCCTTGCATGGTTCAGCAGAAATAACTGTTGAGTTAATTTTGTGTTTTTATGATTATATATTAATTGATAATGATAACTTAATGATTTAATCAGTAAGATAAATCCACATTAGCATGATTCCTGTAACTGTTTCTGCTTACTAATTTTTATGTGGTGCATATTTTCTTAACTACATTTTTTTCTTGTTTAGTTCTTCTCTTATTTTTTCTTTGGGTGTTATTGACATAATGTAGGCGATGTCAATGTCTCCTTTGCACATCCACATCTGCATAAGATCAGTGTAAAAACGGTCTGTTTTTAACTTATGCCTGGACTACAGAATGCCCAGACTCTTTCATTATATCAATTTTATTATATTTATACCCTGGTCTCGATTCTTCAGTCATCATATGTCTGATGAAGCTGCAGTATTTTGTGGTCATCCAGAAATATTTACCACAATTTTGGCCACTTTTGTGGCATAGTAATCTGTTGCACAATTTTCTGTTTGTGCACTGCAATGCCCAAATTACCTAGCTGATCTTATCTTATGATTCTGTTCCTGTGGTCTTGACAACAGCCTGGGTGAATGAGTCATCTTTAAAAAAAAAAAAAAACTTGCTGCTAGATGCCAAAATCAGTTTGGTAATTGCTAGTATTAGATTGATACATGTTAATTCAAAGGTCTCTCAGTACTGAAGAGCGCTGTTTACAGAACAGCAATGATTAATCAGGATCCTAAGCATACTGGAGACTTTTCTCCATCAGTTTGTAAGTCATACTTGGCCTTTGCTGTTAATCTCATTTTTGACAGGGAGCTAGGCCAAATGTTAGGTTGTGTGTAAAGAAAAAGGCAGAGAAATTATGTAAAGCGTTTGGTATTCCAGAACAAACAGAGTGGAATAGAGAGCAATATTTCTATTAAAGGATAAAAGCACAAAGTGTAAAGACCTTGAAACAACAGTACAAGTGTTCAGACAGAGACAGGTTTTCCTAATACAAGCACTATCACAAGACAGGGATAAGGTCAAGTGTGACAGCAACAAAATGATAGCTAACCTGGCGCAGGAATAGGCTAATCTTAAATACACCACTATCACTACTCACAAAATTGATTAAAATAAACAAGAAAGATAAGAAAAATATCATACAGAAAACAACCAAGTAGAAGGAAGCTGCCAGGGTATACACGCTATAAACATTATCTAGTACTATAATGCACTATGGTATTTTTTTTTATTATAAATGATCCCCAAATATGGAACTATTGCATAAAGGTATATATATTTTTAAGTTTTAAATGCACATTTAATTTCACAGTTTTTATACTGCACTTTTTTTCTTTGTCAATAAATAAGGTAAAGTATAGTAACTCAGATTTCTTTCTACCAGGTACACTAATTATAGTAGCAGGTCTCTATGTGACAGCTATAAAACATTACACAGGTGAGACAGACATGCTTTTATTTTCTGCGCTGTTTTTCCGGGAGCATTGTGTGTATGAAGTGTCTATGGAGGGAAGGTCAGATCCAATGATCCTTTATGACTCTTTGGAGAGCCTTCCGTTCTGCCTGGGTGGTGTTTCCAAACCAGACAGTAATGCCAAGTAATGCCAAATCCAAGGCCTGGATGAGGGGTGATGGCTGCGTGAAGCTTAATAAAGTATAGCTGTTGTTCGGCCCTTTTCACTGTAGCCACAGTATTTTTGGTCTAGCTCAGGTTTTCTGTCAAGTGAAGACCTAGAAATGTAGGACTGTCAACACAGACTTGTCCTGGATGGTGACGCCGTGTACAGAGTGTAGAGTTTGGGGCTAAGCAGCAGCCCTGTGGTCTTCCTGACTATAAGGCCCGCAGGGTCCATCCTCACCGTTTGTGTTGTCAAGTCACAACTGGGAGTCGGAATCTCCGGTCAGTGATCTTTACAAGCAGCTTTCTTGGACAGATGGTATACAAGCAAGAACTATAGTCTGATATTTTCTTTAGAAAATATGACTGTAAGTGTATCATGGCTCCCTACTGCATCGGACCAGTGTTAATGATATCAGGAGCAAGAAAAAAACTATTAATTTGAAAGTGAAACAGAAGATTACACTACAGTATCTCACATAACTTTGTTAAGTTGTATAAAATATGGTGTTCCACAGACTGCATATACAGTAAGGCCTAGTGGTTTTACATTATATAACTCGCTGTGTGTCACGAAACTACTTGAGATCTCTACATTTACTATATTGCTCATCAGCAAATACAAGTTTGATTTCAGTTGGCATGTAATTCCAATGTTGATTAGTCTCCATATTTTGTATCTGGCCGTGACCCTGCTGATGATGTGAAATCTTGCACACCAATGGATTTTTGGGAAGTTTTTCTTTTGGGAAGAATGTCCTCTACACTGCACACAGAGTGTTCTGATATTTTTCGTTAGCTTTGATGGTGTCGAACTATTTTTTTTAAGGCACTCAGTATTAGCCTTCAATTTCCATATAAAACCAATTCTCTCTTTTGCTCTCACTCATTGCTATAGTATTGACATCTATTCTGGGTCTTTTGAACCAGAAGCAGCACTAAGATATATCCTTTATATTTTAAATAGCTTGATGCCTTTATACCCAAGTAAGAAATCCTACACGTTCAGATAGGAATTGTGAATTTTGGTGCCTTGCCATTGTCTACGTGTATGCTCTAGCACTCAGTGAAGACATTTAAGTATAAAACATTCACAGTGTGTGACATAATGAGCAATGCTGCATGGCATAAAAATGAAATGTATTGATTTTCATATGGTGAGCCACAGCTCTTACAAGATTGCTTTCATAATGGGAAAATTAGCATTGCTGGCTTTGATGTTCTTTTCTACGTGGGACTGTAGTCCATGCACAAGGTTGATCTGTTTTGTCTGCAGTGGGAAAAACAAAACCGTACCACGTTAATTGCATACACTCAGACATACACGCATGTATCTACAGTATTGTGCAAAAGTCTTGAGCCACCCCTTAGTTTTTCATATTTCGCTTCTAGAGAGTAAGACTTTTTTGTATTTTTAACGCAGAATTGAAGAATATTTCTCCAGGCTTCCTGGAGGACTTTTTTTTTTTGCCTTATTTTCAGTTCAGTCCTGTATCTGACCAGTTTCAGAGGAATGTTTTATGTTTGTTTGCTTGTTAAGCCACATTGTGAGTTATGTATCATTCAGTAACAAATAACCTTCTGACGTAAGGTATGAACCAGTGAGAAACAGGTGCAGATGAAGCCAGATGATCAGGCTAGTGATTGGTACCGTATACTGGTGATGCTTACTGCTGATTGGTTGTCACAAATGAGAGGGGAAATGAGGCTGCTGCTAAGATTGTTACATAAATAACCAATGTTTGCATTTATATTTATGCCCTTTGCAGCATGTTGCAGTAAAACATTTGTACCATTTCCTTATAGTAATTCTTTCTTAATTTACTTGACATCATTTAATTTAGTTTAATATGAAGAAATGAGGGGTGGCTCGAGACTTTTGCACAGTACTGTATATGTGACTAATATGTGACTTTGTTTGGTGTGATGAGACTGTGGCAGGTTTGTATTCTACTATGTCAAGTTACACTCTGTTTTTCATTTTACTCGGTTAGAACACATTGCTGACAAAGACTTAAGGGATTTGAGTGTATATTCTAATAATCCTATTGCGATACATTTTTTTTATAGAGAACATTTATAAATATTACTGTAAGTCAACACTTTTGCTATGAAACTGATTGTATAATAGTTGTAGATTGTGATTGTAGCTAGGTTAAAATAAATAATAAAAGATCCTTGCCTGATGTATATTTTTCTCAAAAAATACCGAGCCTAAAAGATAAGTGTAGCACAAGAACAAAATTACCCTCCCGCTTCAGAGTTTCTTCTCACTATGTGCCTTCTGTAAGATCAGCAAGATACATTAGTTAGTTTAAATAGTGTAAATTCTAGATGTGTGTGTGTGTGTGTGTGTGTGTGTGTATGTGTGTGTGTGTGTGTGCGTGTGTGTGTGTGTGTGTGTGTGTGTGTGTGTGTGTGTGTGTGTGTGTGTATTAGAGAGAGCGAGAGAGTGAGAGAGAGATAGTCACAGCAGGACTGCTCTGTGAATCCCGTGTCATCGTCTGTCATAATGATTGAATTTGGCAGGCCAGCAGATGGGTGATATGAGCAATGCACCACTTAGCTAAGACTTGTTGTATCAAACCTGTGTCCCCCAGGACAATGTCTCCATGGCAGTGAAGAACCAATAATGTTCCCCAACGCTTTATTGAACAGCTTGCAATGATACATGTAGCACCACTGATAACCTTGTCTCTTATCTCCAAGCTGTTCCGATTTATGGCGCAAAAAAATTCTCTCATATAAAAAACTTGCTTTACACTCCCATTCCATAATTCCATATTCTGATTCATAGATTTTCTGTCACATGATGTGTCAGTATATGAAATTTTTATTTCTTAGTTATTGAATGACAATTGTGGCTCGGTAAAATATATGTGCTGTGTACAGTCAAAGCCACAGTTGTAAATTAACTTCTACGAATGTGTAGTGCATTTAAGCCTACAGAGCAACAATTTATTTGATGCCAATTTTTTCTGTATAATTGTTAATAATTGTGTCATACTTGTAAATGACAAGACAAACTGGCATACAGATATTCGGCCACTAAGCAGGTAAACACAAAGACATTTGTAAATTAATGTGCCATTATTATAATAATTATGTAATTGTGAAACAAGGGTTCACTTTTAAAATGACAAAAAACAAGGCTTGGGTGGGGACAGAAGGAATACATTATTAAGAGATTTTCAATCATGTTGGGTCAGCCAAATAATAGTTGTCTTCAAAGCTGAGAGGAAAGACAAGCATGTTGCTCTCAAAGCATGACTGGAAAAGATATATTCAGAATATAAATAAAATGTAATAAATGTAATAAATAAAATAATCCAAAAAAACACAAACTTTTCACAGCTTTCATACCGATGAAAGGCTGACTGCACAGAGCATCAGGACGTTCATGTGAGGCTGACAGTATGGCTTCCATTGGAGGGCTGGTAATACAGCTTTACTCCAAGTCACACTTCTTGCCCAGCACACACTGGAAGTCAACATGGCAATCTCCTCCACTCCGCTGCCTGTGGAGGTCAACCTAGTGAGCCCTATAGTCTAACACCCTGCAGAGGTCAACAACAGCCTCCCATGGTATACTGTCAACCCGAATAAGTTGGCAAAACTCATACAATTTAAGGTAATCAGTTACATCAATTTTTTTAAGTAATTAAGTTTCCAATTTTAAGTAAACAGATCTTTCAGTTTTTGTGTTTGTTGTACTCGTTCATATTAGTCGTTCTTTACTTGCATTATTGAGTAGCCTAACTCATACTACTTAATAGCAATTATATATATTTTTTAGTTGTTGCAAATCAAATAAATAGTTGTTGGTCTTTCGCCTGCTCCCGGCAATGGGTCGCCACAGCAGACAATCCGGTCCGCACACAAGCTTGGCACAGGTATTACACCAGATGCCCTTTCTGACTCCACCCTCCCATTTTATCTGGTCTTGGAACGGGCACTTCATCCAGTTGTTGGGAATCGAACCCGGGCCTTTAGCATGGCAGGCAAAACCCCTACCACTGAGCCACCAGTGCCCTATTGCCCTGATGACGTCAGACACAAAATCGCTAGGCTGAAAGATTATAAGTTGGTGGAACTTTAATGTGACAGTTACTGTTACTTAAGTACTTACAGATACTTAAAATATCAAATTTGTTCAACTAACTTGAAAAGTGTCATTTCTACAAACTCATAAATACCAAAAAGTTCTACATACTCATCAAGGGCAATTGATTTGAAATAACTGTAATTATTTAAGTTAACAATACTCAATATGTTTAATTACTTTGAGCATTAGGGTTTACAGTGTAGATCCCAGTCAGGCTTTGAGAACAACATGCTTGTCTTTCCTCTTAGCTTTGTGGAATTTGCGCAGTTGTCAGACTTTTCCCAGATGCCCATGGGATGGCCTTTCCTGTTACAAGCTCTAGGTATAACCCCATGCCTAGTTCCTGTATGGCACTTAGGTCAAGACCAGTTACTCTTATGGCCTCAGCTTAACAAAAGCCAACACCAGCATACTGAGTGACTGTCCTGGAAACCCACTGCACTTTGGTTGAAGCTTCAGGAGTTGTGCCTTAAGAGGGGGTTTCTGTCATGGCCTATCACCTACACAGTGCTTCAGCCACATACTTAGAAAATACCATTTTGTGGAATTTATATTTTGACTTATCTTTCAGTTCCTTCATTCCTTGTTTAATTTATGTAATAAGTCATGCTTCACTTATTTTTACTTCCTGGTTTAATTTTTATTTAGTTAAGAGGTTTTGCTGTGTTTTGTGTAATAAGTGAACACCTGGTTTGTTTTTTGAATAATTATGAGTAGCGTTTTGGTTCTGGTATAAGTTCTGGTTTGGGTACTCTTCTTTGTCTCACAAATGTTGTGCTAATCTTTCAGTTGTGTGTAGGATATGTATCTCTGTGTTTTGATCTAGCTAGCAGAAAATGCTAATGGCTAATGCTAATGGCTAATGCTAATCAGACACAGATTTAGGTATGAATAACCATGTCTTTCTGTGAGTGGTACAGGGTGGCCAGAAAAAAAAGTGAGCAAGTGATTTGTGCACTTGTGTTTTTATCAATTGCATGTCAGGTCAGTGATCTTATGTCACTGTCTGGGTCATTTAACTTGTTGGAGTGGCTTGTCTGATTCTAGTTTGTGAGCTAGGCAGGCTACTGCCTGGGAAGAGCGCCTCAGATGTTGATGGGTCGGCTAGGTGAATGTCAACGCAGGTGTCTTCACTGGAAGCCGGGAAAAACAAGACAAAAGGCACAACTCTAACCCTGGACAGTAAAAGAATTAGTAAAATGAGTAAGCATTGAGACTTCAAGCCTTCTGTGCTTCTGTCAAGGCTTATACAGTATATGGTCGCTCAATGATTATGTCATCTAAGGTTGGAATTGATAATATGGAGTGGGAACGAAAAAAAAAATAGGAAGGTATTGAACTGGACAGTGTGACACACACACACACACACACACACACACACACACACACACACACACACACACACACACACACACACACACACACACATAATATAACAACATATCTCACCACATCTAGCCATCATAGTATTCCACAGAAATTGTTATGCCACAGTCTGAAAACTGCAGGAGCATTTCATAACTGCATTTGTAATTTGAAATACATAGTCACTTATGGTTGAAATTCAAAACCTGAATTTGGACTGCATTTTTAAATCTGTGCTTGAAGTGAGCAACATACTGTTTTAACATTGTCCTAAGAAGCCAATTGCTTGAAAAATACCACTGCGTTAGGGAATTTCAAATGTCAGACACCTCCCCCTTCCAACTCTTCTCCCTCAGTCTGCTATGTTGCTTCGTCCTTGTCAGTACACAAAGGGTTATTTTGTGACTACAACAACTCAGACTATTATCAAATAATTGCATTTTCCCTCAAAAAAAAAAAATTGATCTTATTTATATGTATCGCAGACAATGCATAATCCAGCTGAAAAAAGCCCAGAGAAAAACATAGCATTCACTGCCAAGGAGAAGGTAAAAGGTGATGTATTTAGGAAGCTTATAGTCTTCACTTGCTGTAGATTCAAATGAACAAATTGATTGGACCTTGTGTGTAATTGTGCGGTGTTTTCTGGAAGGCTTCTTAGCCTGCTTCAATTCTATCTAGCCCAGCAGAAATGTGGAGAAGAGCAAAGATAAGCTGGCAAAATCTAGTCTTTCTCCCCCGTGTAGGAGGCTTGTGCAGATAATACCCCTTTGGAGACACATCCAAAGCAACAGGACTTACCCACAGCTGTGGCAGTTGAAGCACACCTCGGAAAATAGCCTCAGAGATGAACTGCTTAATCAGAACTAAATTGCTCAGAGAACGAGGGAGCTTATAATGGGATAGGTATATTTTGTGGTGCACAAAGTAGAGCCCTTCCACTAGGATTAGCTCTTGATCAGGAGGGTGACCTTGACATACTACAATAGAGCACTGCTACAGTTCAGGACCCTGCATGGTAGGCTGTACATGCTCGAGCTTGCAGCTTGAGAGTTTGTCATTTAACAGCTTGAGAGTTTGTCATTTAATTATAGGGGATTAGCAAACATTGTTATAGTAATGGGATCTTCATTTGTATTAATTGGGCCATAGTCACAGGAGTGTTATTGCTGAAATTATTACTGGTTGATTCCTTAGGACTATATTATCTCTTAAAATAAAGGATAGCTGACTGAACTACTTTGAACATAGTAGACAATTCTAACTGCTTTGATACATATGTCTATTTCAATAAACGGTTTGAAGTCAATTAACCTTATCCAGATGATCTAAAATGCAGATAAGGCTGAGTCCTTTGAAAAACAGGGAACCAGTAAAAAGTCATTTATGATGAAAGTCTAAGAGGAGGCGATTCATTTTGTCAATAACCTTTAAAAAACTACAACCATATAGGACAGTCATATGAGAAGGTTTTATTCTTAAATAATAAAAGCTCTTTCGTGTACTATTAAAAATAAAGCAGTGCAGAGAGAGAGAAAAAAAACACCTTCCCACACATAGGTTTTTCTAGTATTTTCCCATGATCAGAACCACATAACTATGTATTTAGTATACAATCTTAAATTCTTCCCTAAAAAGGTAATATCATCTCTTATACAGATGTTGAGCTTGTTTAGGAATCACTTGCAAAGGAGAATTCATGAAAGTGTTAAACCATGTGAGGGGTACAGATTGACACATTCCAGTAGCCAGTTCACCTTATGGTTTTGTTTTCAGAGTAGTTTTTAATCCATTTGGCGATTGTCCTCCACAAAAAAAAAATTAGCCTGGTGTTGTGCAAATCGTGCTACCTACTATATAATTTTTTGCTTCTTAATGGTTCTGCACATGCAAAAACTGATAAGCTTGGGAATGGTTTCATTTATTTTTTTGGTTACTGTAATTACTGGGTGCAGTATTTAATGGGGATAATTGTCAGTATATCAGTATAAGCTACTCCAATTTCTCCCAGAATTATTTTAGAAGAAAGTATAAAAGCATGCTCCATTTTATGTTATAGAACATTTACACCTACAGTACAGACCAAAAGTTTGGACACACCTTCTCATTTAAATAGGTTGAATTTGTATTATGGCAAGAAAAAAGCAGCTAAGTAAAGAAAAACAAGTGGCCATCATTACTTTAAGAAATGAAATGTTAACAGCAGCTCAGATCAGAGACCAGGTCAATGCCACACAGAGTTCTAGCAGCAGACACGTCTCTAGAACAACTGTTAAGAGGAGACTGTGTGAATCAGGCCTTCATGGTAGAATATCTGCTAGGAAACCACTGCTAAGGACAGGCAACAAGCAGAAGAGACGCGTTTGGGCTAAAGAACACAATAAAGAAAAACTCTTTGAATGAGAAGGTGTGTCCAAACTTTTGATCTGTACTGTA
>JAAGKR010002723.1:65903-78966 GCA_011419295.1 Clarias macrocephalus
TATATCAGTATAAGCTACTCCAATTTCTCCCAGAATTATTTTAGAAGAAAGTATAAAAGCATGCTCCATTTTATGTTATAGAACATTTACACCTACAGTACAGACCAAAAGTTTGGACACACCTTCTCATTTAAATAGGTTGAATTTGTATTATGGCAAGAAAAAAGCAGCTAAGTAAAGAAAAATGAGTGGCCATCATTACTTTAAGAAATGAAGGTCAGTCAGTCCGAAAAATTGGGAAAACTTTAAAAGTGTCCCCAAGTGCAGTCACGAAAACCATCAAGCGCTACAAAGAAACTGGCTCACATGCGGACCGACCCAGGAAAGGAAGACCAAGAGTCGCCTCTGCTGCGGAGGATAAGTTCATCCGAGTCACCAGCATCAGAAATCGCAGGTTAACAGCAGCTCAGATCAGAGACCAGGTCAATGCCACACAGAGTTCTAGCAGCAGACACGTCTCTAGAACAACTGTTAAGAGGAGACTGTGTGAATCAGGCCTTCATGGTAGAATATCTGCTAGGAAACCACTGCTAAGGACAGGCAACAAGCAGAAGAGACGCGTTTGGGCTAAAGAACACAATAAAGAAAAACTCTTTGAATGAGAAGGTGTGTCCAAACTTTTGATCTGTACTGTATAACATTTAGAAAACAGGGAAGAACATATTATGGACGTGCTGCTATCCATTCACATTATGGTAGCATTTTTTGACAAAGTAGCACAAATTGGGAGAACAGGCTCGAGAGCACAGGAGTGCATGTGATAGTACAGGAGGGCTGAGATAAAAAACAAGAGCACTAGACTTCTGTCGTATACAAGTTCAACTGTCGTATATTAATGAACATTTCACAAGTGCTCTTGTTATTGAATGCAGCCCTGGTGTACTATAACATACACTCTAATACTCTTATTCTCTGACCACAGTGAATGTACAGTATTTAGATGCGCACACGACAAGCAGCCGGTGAGGTGAATTGAAAAACAACAGAGCAGATAAATTTAAAATGTGTGACCCAGTCTGTGAAAACCCATCTTTTTTGTGATTCACTGTTTTCTCCATAAAATTATTCTACATATGATTTTATGTGGGAAACAGTGACAAAAAAAAAAAAAAAAAGACTTTTCACAGATTTTCACAGATTTGTTGACATTTAATTTGGTATTGAAGTATTGAATTTATAATGATATAAAGTAATTCCTTTTTGTACCTTTTTAATCTCCGCAGCTTTTGAAACTTTGAAACTGTGCTAACTAACACAGATGACATAGCTTAACTAGTTTCTAGTTTCTTGCAGTTATGGCTTCAATTTAAATCAGTGTGGCTACATTAGTTACATATTTGAATAGAGTTTGAATGGTTACATAATCAAAAGGGTTAAACGTTTTCTCCTATATATTTTGAATTTAAGAGCAAAATTTGCCAATTACTTCAAAAACAGCCCATTGTAAGAAGCTATCGGCTAAATTGATCTGCCCTTCCCAGATCAGTACAGGGAAATATTTAGAATTTGCTTTAATAACCTCCATGCTCCAGAAATAGTCAATAGAGATTAAAAAGAGAAAGAGCATTTATTTAAATCCAAATAAAAGAAAATTGACTCTACAAAGCCTGCTAATACACTGAAGATTAGGATGTGTGACATGTCCAGCCTTCTAAACTTTTAAACCTTGAGGAAGAATTCAGTGATTCGAGACTTAATGTGACCAGCATATTCACATATTCTTTTGCTTACCTTCCATAATTTATACACTCATCATAGATTACTATAGCTATAGAATATTGCCATTCTGAATGCTCTAAGTCCTTAAGTCACTTGTGACAAAGTTATTTGATAGATATACAGTAAAGTACAAGGTAAAATCTAATATGAAAAATAGAGACATTTATTGAGATACGAAAAAGATACAAGAAACATTGTACATAGGACCATGACACCTCAGTCCCATTCAAAGTAGGCACCTTGGGACCTCGCACACATCTCCCAGCATCTCTTAAACTCTTTAAAACACTCTATAAAATCCTTTGTTGGAATCTTCATCAGCTGCCTCATCATATTTTCCTGACTCATCAACAGTCTAAAATACCTTCTCTTTCATCTTTGATTTTAGTTTAGGGGAAAGATAGAAGTTGCAGGGTGCCAAATCTGGGCTGTAGGAGGACTGAGTGAACTGGGTAATTGGGTGCTCTCATTGCAGTGTCCCTGAAAGCCTTCTGAATTATCTGAATAGTTTCAGTGAAGGAATGTTCATGCTAAACGCAACATTTCATATAGATTCGTTGCTCTACTCACTCAGTCATTTTGAATGCCACAGAACACATTCTCACACAATGGCGTTCAGCACTGCATTGACTAGTACAGTAATGTCATCATTTTTCACACATCTGCATTCCAGGTTACTCTTATTGGTTACACTGACGTCACGCAAACCGTTCGTGTTATATTAACAAAGGCTGGATAATTTCCAGACAGACCTCGTATATCACTATATTACCAACAGTACTGTGACCTTCTTGTGGTATAGTCAAGAAGAATTCCCTGCACTGGACCTTGGACAGCTCAACAACACACAGGCTTGTTCTGCACTCTGGCATTTAGATTTGCTCTAGCGGTAATATGTTTTGGTTGCATATCCAAACCCCACTTCTTTGCAGAATTTGCACTTCGTTGTATACAAAGCAGGAGGCAATGTAGCAATGCAATATGAATTCCAACATGAAAGCTGGTGCTGTGATCCAGATCAGCACTTGCCCGTGCTGATCAGCTATCCAGCAGCGCTGTATCTCTTTTTGATGGCAGAGCATTTATTAGTCTACCCGGTTAATCTGGAGCATGTCTCTCTGAGAGGGGCAAACAGATTGCACTTCTGATAAATTAGATTTCTTTTCTTCATTAACACTTTGATACATAAGATAAAAAGTTAATCACTGTGTTTGCAAGCATATGCAGGTTGTATCTGTTCTTTTGCTCAGAAATCCATCCAATGATGAAATATCCACAATGAAACCGACCTACAAAGCTCAAGGTTTTTTTGAAGCATGGGTAAAAAGTGATCTTGTTGACAAAATGTTTAATCCCAGTAAAGTTTTAAAGCACTTTAAACTGAACAAAGATTAAAAAATAAGAGAACCTGCCATACTGTATACCTGCATCCTGAAAGCATGATGTGAAAGCCTTAAATTGTGACTTTCAGCTTTGGCTGGTGAATTGAGGAAAGTTGGAAAGATGAAAGAAACTTTGGTGCCCAAGTCAATCCCTCCTTTGATGTTTTGTTGTGCAGTGGGTTGGATTTTATGGGGAGATTTACCTAAGCAGCCAGCCCTGTTTTTTCCTTGCTGGTTTTAGCCTTTGTGCCATCCTCATATCTTAATGGACACATATTCCCACTCTTTCCTTATATGTCTACAATCACTGATAAGAGATGTGCTAAAATGTCAACAATGAAAAGCCAAGAGAGTCTTCTTAAACTTTACGCAAAAAAAAAAAAAAAAACAACAACTGTTTTTAGGGGAACAGGCCATTTTTACACAAATAACGAATAACAATAAATATATTGGGGACACTACTGTAGGTGTGTCCATCCTGACCCTAATGTTCTAGTTATCATTAAAAAATGCATTTTGTAAACATATGAATCAGAACAGTCTGAACCAATCTGACCTGATTGAAATACATTTTTAATACAAATGAGAGGGGTGGTGCAAACCTTTAATTATCGGTTTTTACTTTCATCCACTGGGTCTCTAGGCGAGGAAGAAGCACTGATTTGCTTGGCATATTATATGTAGGAAAGCATCTAACCACTCATAGTTAAGATAGAATTATTTTTGCCAATCATAACTCAGAAGGCGGGATTTATGAAGAGATGGGAAGGCTAAACTAACCTCAAAGTTGGACAAAAGTACTTCTTCTTCTGCTTCTTCTGTTATATTTTTGGCAGATTCAACAATTTATACAGCGCTCAGAATCACCTGTAAATAACTTTTATTCTGATTAAATGATTTATGATTAAATATTATGGGACCTGCATCTATGTAAACAGTTTAATTGGTATTACTAGTTGGAATAATTTCAGTCAGACTACAGAAATATTTCCCATGTAAACACAGCTAATCAAAACGCAAACACACACAAACAAAGAAAAAAAAAATCCTTTCGTGGATTCCATGATGCATATATATTATTCTTATATATTATATCTTATATATATTATTATTATTATGTTTTTTGTAGCAATTGCTATATTGCCACAAAAAAAAACATTATGCAAACAACAACATCAAACAACTAAACTAAACTATACTTAACTAAACTAAACTAAACTAAACTAAACTAAAATTTTATTCAATTAATTAAAAGAAATTTATCAAAGAAGCAATTTTCCAAGATGGACAAACCTGCTGACTATAAAAGGGATGAAGTTGGGTGCTGAATTAGCAACATTTCTCCCGGACAGGCAATGCAGTCATTAAGTAAATTTATTCATCTTCAGTATATGCCTAGTCAGGGTCATGTTTAATCCAGAGCTTATCCTAGAAACACTAGGTGAATGCATATATTCAGACCTTATGGCATGCTATTTGTAAACTTTGACACTCTATTTTATTTCTTGGAATTAGAATTATGATTGTAAATGATCTGCATGGACATATACAGTACAATGGTATTTAGATTAAATGTAAACAAAAGTAAAAAGCATGCATTGTATATATATATATATATATATATATATATATATATATATATATATATATATATATATATATATATATATATATATATAGGTATATTAAAAATTGACATGTTGGAAGAAAGAATTACAGAGCTAAAACCTGATTTCCTGCCTGTCAGCTGAGAAATGGCATTTAACAGTGATGAGGATAATGCTGAGTACTTAGTGCTGAATTGCCTTTTGCTCTCAGATATAGCATTAATCTGGATCTGGATGTCTGAACTGATAGCTACTCGTTTGTTCACAGGTTTCTGAATCAGACCTGAACAAAAGAAAGTGAGAGAGCAGAGGCAGAGAAAATCCGAAATGAAGACAGAGCAACACGGTCAAATTAGAACTCACTGACTCTCAGGGTATTTACAGCATAGAGAAATATGAGCAGCAAATGAAGCAGAATGTTCCTGCATTTTTCTAAACGCTTCCTTCTTTATGCTTCCCCCATTTTCACCCTCTCTTTACTTATGCATTATTAAAGACTATTTTGTGTTTTTTGTAATTTTTTCCATTCAGTCCCCCTTTTGTTTAGAGAGGAGAGTGGTTAAACATATATTGTAGCGTCCTAAAATAATCTCACGTTCATCATTAATACCTCGCAAAGACCAGCAGATAGGTGATCAGTAGATTGTGAAAGAGGGAGAGAGGAGGAGCGCAAGATACAGACATGAGAGCAGGACAGATCTAATTTCCACACAGGCTCCCTGGAATAAGACAGATGGGGAAAGGAAAGTGGCTACGATTGTAATTTATTTTCTAATATTTTCCCTCCACTCTTTTTGGGAAGCCAATCGAATTAATCCACAGGAAGACAGAGCAAGGAAAGCTGTAACTGAGACAAAGATGAGGCTTGTTTTATTTCAGATCAGAGTAAACTGAAACATTTGTCTTCTCAACACTCAGCCTGTCTTCCAATTTCTGCCCTTTACAATACTATCCTGCTGATTAAATCTTATGTGACAAAATCTCAAAGACAAAGTGAGGCTTTTAAACACTGGTGAAAAACATCTTTGCCCAACAGTTGTTTGTTGCTTATTTCCAAGGCCAAATACTTTGTGTATGGGGCATCCTTTTCCAGCTTTATGAGGAGGCAGGGCTTTGTGTAAACGATTATTGATTGTAGGTGGGTGGCATTAATGCCAGCACATCAAGACTTTATGTGTTTAATATAGGATAATATCTTAGCATTTTTTAAATTGATAAACAAAACATAACTTACATAACCGACTTGGAAAGTGATAAATAATATAAAGGCAGTCAGCATTCATGGCTATAGAGCTTACACAACATACTAAGTTCACAATCTTATAAAAGATACAGAACGTTGTATAAAATGAAATGTTAAGCAAACACAATGAAAAGCTTTATAAATACATGCTATTAAATATCCAGCAACAGAAGTCCACTGAATGTGTGGATGTATTTGTTGTGGCATTTGATATACTATATTTGTTTCTTGTGTTGCATAGCAGAACTAACTCCATGCAACAACACTACAAACTTTGTTTTATGATTAATTAATTTTCACCAACCTGGCAATGGTTGTGGTGGATCTGGAACCTATCACTACAACGAGGCAGATAATAAATCATAGGGCACCATGCACACACACATTCACACCTACTGTAGTAGACAGTTCTTTTAACTACATGCCTAAGAAGGGAAAACCTGGAGGAAAACCACATGGACACAGAGAAAACCAAACAGATATTACACTCAGTGAATTTACTGGCCCTGTGCAATCTGCCTTTTATATATATATATATATATTTTTTTTTTTTTGCAAAAACTATTAGAATGCAGAAAAGAAAGGGAAAAAAGCAATATTGAAAAATTATTTTATAATTATATGAATATTAATTATATTAATTATGTTTGACTAAAGTATGGAAAAAGCCACACACAATCTAGACCTTTTACAATCATTTCTAGTTCCAAGAAATAAAAGTGGCTGTCAAAGTTTACAAATAGCATGCCATAGGGTGTGAATATATGCATTCACCTAGTGTTAGAATGCAGAAGAGAAAGAAAATTATTCTTAGAAAGGAAAAAAAATGAAGACAAGCAATATTAAAAAAAATGAAGACAAGCAATATTGAAAAAAAAAAAGTAAATTAAAATGGGGGGAGGTTCATATAAAATTTCCCACTCTTTCTGTCTGGTAGAGAAAAATTTGCTGTCTCCCTCGGTTTTCTTCTTTATCAGCTGAGTTCACTTGACCTTCAAGCAGAGTCTGGCCATAGAACACATATTTTATATATTTCCTTTCAGACTTTAGAGCTTTATACCTTTACCAATACTCATTTTAATTTTAATGGTGTTAGATGCACTCTATTGTTTCTGTTTAACCAAATGATCCAAAACGTCATGTCAAGCTTATTATTATTATTATTATTATTATTATTATTATTATTATTATTATTATTATATTTTTTAAATACATGCAACTTCTCCAAGACACAGATTCTGGTTGAAACATGCATAAAATATTTCTTTCTTTCTTTATTTATTAAGATATTTTTATTATTACTGTGTTAATCATTGGCCCTGGGCACACTGGGCACATATTACTCATAAAATCGTTTAAAGAGCTAAATGAAAAGAGAGGAATTCAGTACCAGGTCTCACAAGCATCTGAATTAATCTTGTGTGTTCTGTGGAAATAATTAGAATTTGATCCAATGGGTATAGATTACTGAGAGGTTAAAAAGTAAGTGGGCACTTTGAGATGGAACTGGGGCAGCATTAGCTCCAGGGAAAGGGCATTCGACATTAAGTGTTTAGGCTGCAGGGGAGAAGCATACTCAGCAAGGCCGGATACAAAAGTGTGAGGTTTATAGAAAAAGGACAAGCACCTCCCACGCTAAGGAACTCCTTCGCTAGTGTTCATCCCAAGGCCAGCAAATGCAGCCTTTGTGTCAGTGCACAGTCTCTGAACAAGCCTTCTGCTATTCCTTAGCTCTGACTAGAGTGCATGCTGCTGAATATTGATTACGTACGAGCTCAGATCAATGGGACTGAAATGGGTCTTAGAGGAGAGTTAGAAAGGCAGGCGAACAGAACCAATTATGCCATTCATTATGTGCATGGCCACATACATCTAACTCAATTGTGAGCACAGAGGTATGTTTCAAAGGCATTAAAAATTAAAAAAGCAGTTCTTCCAGGACCACAGCCTCACCTCTTTTTAACATCCTGTAAGCTCTTCAGTTGTGCTAGCCTAGGCTAAACTGTTTTGTTGCTTTTGCTTTCTTTTTCCTGGTTATGTGTTTGAAGTAGTAGGCTCCCAAGGTACACATGGAGCTTTTGGCTTGTCTCAGGATATTGCTTTGAAGCTGTGGTATTTGTGACAGTTGGAAGGACTACACAGGGTGGCAGACAGGAGTTTATGCTAAACACATTTCCAGTGTAAAATCACTTTGCAGTGGGTGCTTTGCCTCACTAGTGTCTGAGCATGTCAAGGACATGGCTCTGAAGACAAATGTGTTTGAGGTGTAAACTAGGTGATGTGGTAAGCTGGTTGCAGGTTGCATAGCACCTTACTTTATTTTACTACAACTTCTGTCATCTCGGTGTACAGATATTTTCTTTCTTTTTTTTTTTTTTTTTTGATATTACCTGTGCCTTGTGCTTTCTCTCTCACAGACATACTGTAACTTCAATGCAACAGGAAAATTCAAAAAAGATAAATAGTTTAAATGAAAACAATTCATGGTATAATGCTGCATACAACAAGCAGAGATGCATTTCAGAAAAGCACCACAATGCACAAAGATTAAAAACGAGAGCAGCTCACATTACAGTATGTTGCACTCTTTCTTTTTTGAGTATACTATACTAAACTGTGGATATTAGCCTTCATTTATGTTTGACTATATATATATGTACATTTCTCTTAGAATTTCAACAGGTTTATCCTTTAAAGTAACAAGAGGAATGCAAATCTTTTCATGCTTACAACTTGTTTATGGGCACATTGAAGATTTTTAATGGTTACATTGTAAAGTTTAATATTGATTACAGTACATTTCCATTACTTAAAGGACATTTGTACCACTGAAAGATGAAACACTTCCGAAAAGAGATGCCATTAACTAATCTGTGAGCTGAATGATGTAGGCAACTCCTCAGTAAGAACTTTCTACTGTTAACTAGCTAGTTGTAGGTTTGTTACAGAAATAAAGATTAGTCTTATTGGCTAACTAATCATTAAGGTAAATTCTGAGTATTGACTCAGATAATGTTTATTCATGATAATGGAATATATGATTTAGTACAGTTTACGTAAAGAGGCAAAAATTTTAGTTACTGCATGCATTTGATCTAAAATAAATTCTTCATCAGTTTCCTTATTTGTAATGCAAATGGATTGTTATTTAATTTTAAAATGTTACTTCAGCTGTTATCATTTTAAAAACGATGTTTACCTGGTAAGCTGAACATTTTCAGTTGGTGTTATAATTATCCCAGTGATCATGGGAAAGTCTCCAAATCTGTAATGAATTAATGAATGAATAGACAAACACCAGAATTGTGAACTTTGATTAAAATCCCTTATGAATCCTAAGTCGTTCTAAGGTGCAGGGTTAATTCATTCTCAAAACAAGTTTTTAAGTACTAGATCTTGAAAATGCCATTGCTTGGAGTGTGCTGAAAGGATTAGTTCCTGAATTTCATGTTTTACTGAATTTTTAAAAAAATATATATACACAGTTAACACTTAGACATTTTTCCTTTATTAGAAATTTAGACTTTTATTTACATATATAATTACATATTAGACATTTTAAATTGAACATTTAATCTCTCAAGTGCTAAAGAGTTCACTTTCTTGATAATAATAATTTTTATATCTAAAACGTGATTGTGAAGGTGAAGCAGATAATGAAGTAACTGCAACCCTACTTTTGGCCCACCTATACAGTACAGACCAAAAGTTTGGACACACCTTCTCATTCAAAGAGTTTTCTTTATTGTGTTCATTGTGTTCTTTAGCCCAAACAAGTCTCTTCTGCTTGTTGCCTGTCCTTAGCAGTGGTTTCCTAGCAGATATTCTACCATGAAGGCCTGATTCACACAGTCTCCTCTTAACAGTTGTTCTAGAGACGTGTCTGCTGCTAGAACTCTGTGTGGCATTGACCTGCTCTCTGATCTGAGCTGCTGTTAACCTGTGATTTCTGATGCTGGTGACTCGGATGAACTTATCCTCCGCAGCAGAGGTGACTCTTGGTCTTCCTTTCCTGGGGCAGTCCGCATGTGAGCCAGTTTCTTTGTAGCGCTTGATGGTTTTTGTGACTGCACTTGGGGACACTTTCAAAGTTTTCCCAATTTTTCGCACTGACTGACCTTCATTTCTTAAAGTAATGATGGCCACTCATTTTTCTTTACTTAGCTGCTTTTTTCTTGCCATAATACAAATTCAACGTCTTTGAATGAGAAGGTGTGTCCAAACTTTTAGTCTGTACTGTATATATATAACAGGCTGATACTGTTAGTATACTAATAATAACAGAATATTCAATTATGTGTCACGTGTACCTTACAGCACAGTGTAACAGGGTCAGCCAGGATACAGCACCCCTGGAGCAGATAGGGTTAAGGGGCTTGTTCAACTGCTCAACATTGGCCTTAACCCTTTGAGTCACCACCTCCCTATAAAGTAGCTCTATAAACTTCCAAATGTTTGCACTACATTAATTTATTGCAAACATGTTTAAATGAGAATCACAACTTCTTTTTTTTTTTTTTTTTTGACTTGCAAGGGTCCTACTCCCAACCCCCTCATTTTTAAAATACTTTTTCAACAATTCTATATTTGCACATTGCCTGCAACATTGCGATTTTTTTTAACACTACACATTATCAGTTTCAGAGTCTTCTCAATCTTTCATGCCTTTCTGTATACTTTAACAGGTCTAAAGGTCCAAGTTATGAAATTAATTTACATGTTAGATACAATAAGAGTCAAAAGCTGTAATTATATTTATTCTGAAACTGCCTTTAACCTTAGAATGTCATAGCTTAGCACAGCTGATTTTAGACAAGCCAAACCATTATATTTTTCTACTTTCAGACAAGATGAATCATACAGTAGAGCTATCATTGGTACTCTGTAATCATCATGCATGCACAACATCTCTATAGAAAATAGACTATAAATGTCTAATTACATTGGGCAGTGCAGGGATTTAAGGCACATTACCAATACAACAGCAGCGCAGGTTAATGTGTACTAGCACGCTAAGGCACAAACACTCTTGACTGTCTTAGGCTTTTTTCACACTAGGCACGGTTGCTTTTTAGCAAGCATGAGTATGATTCCCCCTCTGCCATGCCAGTTAGTTAGTTCATTAGTACAATGGAACCTTGGATTGCGAGCATAATTTGTTCCAGAAGTGTGCTCGTAAATCACTCATAAATCAAACTGAATTTCCCCATAAGAAATAATGGAAACTCAGATTATTTGTTCCACATTGTTTCCGTGCTATTTCCGTTACGCTCTGTGTATGTGTGTGTGTTTGTGTGCGTGTTTGTTTGTGTGTGTATGTGTTTGTGCACATATACACTGTGTATGCTGTCTCCCTCCTCTCATCTTACACAGTAACCCTTCTTTCTCTCTTATTTGGGAGGGAGGAGGACTACTGTGTGGGATGACTTTCCCATACACACACTAAGGAAAACATTGCCACATCGAAAAAATTAACAAGAAACATCTCTGACACTCGAGTGCGCGCACACACTAACAGAATTACTGCTGTACAGTAAAAATAAAATTACTTAACCACCACTTTACCTTTGAAAAGAATCGAGACAGAGCAGTGTTTCCGTTAGTGTGTGTGTGTGTGTGTGTGTGTGTGTGTGTGTGTGTGTGTGTGTGTGTGTGTGTGTGTGTGTGTGGAGGAGGGAAGGGGCACACTGTCCAACTGATATGCATACACACACATTAATGAATCAGTGTCAGCTGACACACAGAGAGAGAGAAAATGGATCTTTAACCTCTCTAATGAGACTAGCTTTTGCTTTACATGCGCGCACACAAATGTGTTATAATAAACAGTACATGCGCGCTGTACACACACACACACACACACACACACACACACACACACACACACAAAATAAAAGATGCTTTACGTGCACACACGCGGTCACAGTGTTATAGTAAACAGTAAACACGCACGGATGTTGATTATATCAGTGAGAGACGCGCACTAAGACCCAGCAGGAGAGACGATTACCCACAATTCAGCAGCGCAAGAGAGAGAAAAAACGTTGGCTCAGTAGTGATCTCGTGACGCTCGGCATCAAAACAAGAAGCTCATGCGTGATACATGATACTTGGTACTCGTAAACCAAGACTTGCACATTTTTCCAGTCAAAATTTATTAATAATTTTGCTCGTCTTGCGGAACACTCGCAGACTGTGTTACTCGCAATCCGAGGTTCCACTGTAATGCTGTTCTATACCCAAACACAGTTATGTACTGTATCTTTAAACCCTGATACAGTAGGTAGTTGTTTGATTTGTGATCAGTCAATAAACACAAGAAACAAATGTACAAAAGAGTTAACCTTTATCCTTTGCCCACAATCATTGATATTTAAAAAAAAAATCTTTTTTTATTGATATTATTTTATCCCAGTCCAGATGATGCATGCATATGAAGATTTTGGAAGTGACAGTGTTGATGATGTCACATTCTAAATAGCAGTCCACTTTCATGCTTTCCTATGTTTGATTTCACATCTGAATGGACATACAGCATGCCCTGTTCACAATACTCATGTACTGCATGTTAGGATCAAGCCTATCATTCCACAAGTCCCTTGTGTGAAAGCAATCTTAATATTCTTGTGAGAATATTATAAATTAACTATATACTTAGTTTTTTTTTTCAATGGAAGTAGTTTTTTTTTAACAGCTTAAGTTTTTTAGCAGATCAATCTTACTAACCAGACACACACACCCTGCACACACACACATAGTCCCTGCATCTTGCAATTTTTGAAAAACAGACCCAAAAGGCCCAAAGCATTCTGCTCTTTCTAACAATTTCCACAGAGAGGTTTTCCACTGCCACATTGTAGTTGTCAGGCAACTTGGAATTGGAGAATTAAGGTGCGTTGGCCAGACAGAATGAAGCTTAATTGAACTGTTTCACCTCCTTAACTGTGGGTAGTTGGAGCTGACAGAAGTACCTGAGACCAGAGAGAGAGAGCGAGAGAGAGAACGAAATGGAGACATCTCTTAAAAGGTCACCATGATCCTCAGCTGCTGATGCATTTTTCGTCTGCTGAGATGGTAAACAACTAAAAAAAACAAGAATCCATTTTGTCTAA
>JAAGKR010002724.1:0-42821 GCA_011419295.1 Clarias macrocephalus
TTAAAGCTGACTCTTTTGATGTAACATTGACTCTTTCTATTTAGAGTCTGACTATATAGAGTTAGCTTTAAATAGAAAAAGAGAGATTTGACTTAATAATTAATAATAATAATTAATTGACTCTTTCTATTTAAAGCTGACCCTTTCTATTCAAAGTTGACTCTTTTGATGTAAAGTTGCCTATTTAAAGCTGACTCTTTTGATGTAAAATTGACTCTTTCTATTTAAAACTGACTCTTTCTATTTAAAGCTGACTCTTTCTATTTAAAACTGACTCTTTCTATTTAAAACTGACTCTTTCTATTTAAAGCTGATTCTTTTGACATAAAGTTGTCTCTATTTAAAACTGACTCTTTTGATGTAACATTGACTCTTTCTATTTAGAGTCTGACTATATAGAGTTAGCTTTAAATAGAAAAAGAGAGATTTGACTTAATAATTAATAATAATAATTAATTGACTCTTTCTATTTAAAGCTGACCCTTTCTATTCAAAGTTGACTCTTTTGATGTAAAGTTGCCTATTTAAAGCTGACTCTTTTGATGTAAAATTGACTCTTTCTATTTAAAACTGACTCTTTCTATTTAAAGCTGACTCTTTCTATTTAAAACTGACTCTTTCTATTTAAAACTGACTCTTTCTATTTAAAACTGACTCTTTCTATTTAAAGCTGACTCTTTTGATGTAAAGTTGACTCTATTTAAAACTGACTCTTTCTATTTAAAGCTGATTCTTTTGACATAAAGTTGTCTCTATTTAAAACTGACTCTTTTGATGTAAAGTTGACTCTCTTTCTATTTAAATCTGACTCTTTTGATTTAAAGTTGACTCTTTTGATTTAAAGTTGACTCTATTTAAAGCTGACTCTTTTGATGTAAAGTTGACCCTCTTTCTATTTAAAGCTGACTTTTTTATGCAAAGCTGACTCTATTTAAAGCTGACTTTTTTATGTGACGTTGACTCTTTTTCTATTTAAAGTTGACTCTTTTGACGTAAATCTGACTGTTCTGATGTAAAATTGACTCTATTTAAAGCTGACTCTTTTGATGTAAAGCTGACTCTATTTAAAGCTGACTCTTTTGATGTAACATTGACTCTTTCTATTTAGAGTCTGACTATATAGAGTTAGCTTTAAATAGAAAAAGAGAGATTTGACTTAATAATTAATAATAATAATTAATTGACTCTTTCTATTTAAAGCTGACCCTTTCTATTCAAAGTTGACTCTTTTGATGTAAAGTTGCCTATTTAAAGCTGACTCTTTTGATGTAAAATTGACTCTTTCTATTTAAAACTGACTCTTTCTATTTAAAGCTGACTCTTTCTATTTAAAACTGACTCTTTCTATTTAAAACTGACTTTTTTATGTAAAGCTGACTCTATTTAAAGCTGACTCTCTTGATGTAAAGTTGACTCTATTTTTTTAAGTTGACTCTTTGTATTTAAAGCTGACTAAAGCATCTCTCTTCTTCACAATTAAGTAGTTCATAAGAAGACCGTGCAGCATTTATGTTAAAACAACTAGAATTATGCTCTTTACTTAGCATCCTGACTGCTTATTTAAAAACAGTATCTGCACTAATACCATGAAAAGTTAATATTTTTAAGTTATTAGCACAAGGCCTTCCTGATGTTCTTATATATATATATATATATATATATATATATATATATATATATATATATATATATTGTTATAGGACTGTGATTATGACAGGTTAGAGACTGATTCAAACAAGATGGTCCTAGTTAGTATGTAAAGGCAGATTCCAGACGTCGCAGATCACGGTCACATGAGTGCGGCGCGACCAAAACAGTGACATCTGTCACCCATAAGGCTCTGCAAAACAGCGACAAGTCCTGTGCAAAGCTGAAACCCTAACAACACTGAAGATGAATTTAATTGAAACAAGCAAGAAAACAACAGATTGGACTGTCTGGGGACAAAGTTGTCATGCTTCAGTTCATTTCTGTTGCTCTGATTTACTTAGCAACATTAAACCAGGCTAATTCTATAGATTTTGTCATTATACAGGTAACAAAAAAACATTTAAGGATATGCAGTTACAGGCAAGTAATCCATGATGGAGTTGTCTGATTCAGGGCAGACTTATTTCCACAATGAATTTTAATTACTTCCTGGAACATCATACTTATTCATGTCACATCATACTTTTTTTTATCCATTTATAGTTACATTTAATGTTGTGGAACGTCCAGGAGAAATGTTACCTCCTGTTGTTATGACTTACTTTATTGTAGCTATAAAGAATTATTCTCTTATCATGGCAAAATACTCTATCTTGATTTGTTACCAAGCACTCACACTGGAGACTCCTTCCAAAAAAATTTTTTTATATAAAAATCTCCACATCACCTTAGATGTTAGACGAGTGCATAAATATAAAGCTGTGATTTGCTTGCAGCCAAAAATAACATCAGAGTTTCTCTGTGATAGAAAATTTCTCTGAACCTTTAGTCCAATCAGAATTGAGGATTTAACGGCGCTGCGGCATAATATCTCTACAAACCACTTCAGAAATCTTACTGTCACCATAACTTCATTGGAATTCTTTCCATTTTTCAATTTAAAAAAATAACTAAATAACTGACCCAAACAGAACATATGTGCTGTGGAACAGAAAAATGGGGTTACCTTGGGAGAAATTATTATATTTGTATCTTAAGGGGTGAGCGAGATTCATTTCAATTCATGAAAGCTCAAAAACACTCATTAACTGTGCACACAAACACAATGTGTCCGCTCCGATGTTCCCTGTGCATAGCGCGGCGTCTCCTAGCAGCCGAGGTGGAGACATGACCAGAATGCATCGTTAAAACACATCGTCCACTTCGCTTCCTAATAGAACTGTTGCCTGCTCGTTTTTTGTCTTCGTTCATTTACATACGATTTGTATTTGTTAGAACTGTAAGCACACAAATCAAAAGTAAAACGAGCTCAAGAAGAAATCCTACATGTATGGTGTCTTGCAAATAAGTAAGTGCTCCCTTGTCTGTATTCAATAGTGAAACTGAAGTTGACTGAATTAAGCATTATATACCGTACATGTGGTGTTCAAGTCAAAGCAGGATTTTTGATTGTACAGAATAACAGAACAGAGTTATGAGAGTAAAAACTCCCTTTATTTCTCTATAGGATCCCCTGATCCACTAATGCACTTATCACAGCGTTTCACTAGTGCTTGGATACCATGAAGGTAGAAAGCTTCACATCACGGCTGGTCTCCCAGGAACTCCTTTACATGTGGAAATGGTTTGGAGTGAGGTCAGTACTGTACGGGGGATGTGGCAATGACTCCCAGCCGAGTTCCCGTAATGTGCAAGTGATATTGGTGAACGATTGTGTGTACAGTTCATACAGACAGATGCATCTCTTCCGCAAGTTGCCGACAAGTTATCTATAGATTTTTCGAGGATCAGGTGTTGTACTCACTATATGTTCCCGGGAACAACAGCAGGGGGCTCCGAGCCGATCTCGGACGGTATCATCGTTCATGGATCTAGAAGTCTTCTGTAAACGTCAAATCGCTTTAACGAGAAATTTCAAGTTTGACTTGAACACAAAAGTTATACATGTGGTTGGATGGAGCACAGTCAAAGTCAATATACACCTGATCCTGGAAGAACCCAGAGTTCGTTAGAAAAGATACAAATATCATCGTGAAGCCGAAGTCCAGGATAAATTCTGGAAAAATATCAGTCCGGGTTTGATGCATGTAAAGAGGGACAAGCAAGTGTCTAATGAATCCTCCCAAAGACGGTAGCGATATCCACACCTGAGACATGAGAAGCTGTTGACTAGACAACCACGGCTTCGGCTTTATAGTATTGTGAAAGAAAGAAGCAATACACAAATTTCCAGAAGGAGACTAAAGGAGAAAGTGTTCCCTGCTGTGATGAGACCAAAAATGAGACATACGTTTGATAAAAAGCCCAGTACTGTTCATTACCCTGAGAATGTGTGCACAGTGAAGCATGGTGATGGAAGCATGAATGCTTTTCAAAAGCAGGGGACTGGGAAAGCGGTCAGGGTGAACGAACCAGGCACAAGACAGTCCCAGTGTGTGAGACACATGAGACTAGGACAAAGGTTTAACTTCCAACAGGACATAAGCAACATTAAACCAGGTATGAATTTATGAAAGCAAATCTCTTAATAAACCATCTAAGCATCCTAAGACAACACTTGTTCACCATTCAGTGATGTTCTCCATCCAGTCTGTCAGACGTTTTTGCTGAGAAAAATGGGCAAAGATACAGATGTCCACAGCTGATAAGGACATGCCAGAATCTAGTGGTACCTGCGAGACACTGAAACGTTTATAAGATATAACTTTTATCATATCGAGGAAGGATATGAGATGATTAAAAAAAAACAAATGGCACATCTTTTGCAATCTCACATCCATCCTTAACATAATATATACAAGACAACATTACTGAAGACTAAATACAGTTTATATGCAATTAATGCCGTATTTATATGATAAATACTGATATTTTGTTATTATTAAAGCTTCATTGACATATCAGTGAAAGTGTTTAAAAAAAAAAAGTCTCTTTCTGTTGGGCCACCTTGGGTTAGCTTCATAGATGTTTCTGTCTGTTACCGTGGAAACCAGATCATGAAACTGGCAAGGATGTAATATTAGAATGAAATGCAGGTAAATGCAGCAGACTTGGCTCTAAGCTTGGGTAATATATCACTTATAATATTAAATATGCACGGATTTATAGGAATTCATTCATAATCTACGTGCAACGACGACTGGCTATATGCATGATTTCACTCCATAAGGTACTAGTTCAGGTTTTCCAAGACTTTGAGTTTGATCTAGTTTGAATCATCTCAAGTGTCCGATGATGAAGCCTAACACATTAAGACTTAATCGAGATGTGGACTCGATCGATGTCAAACCAGACACTATTTGATCCGAATAATAAAAAAAAAATGATGTGAGGTTCCGCTGAAGCAAGATCTTGCAGACTGGTGGAGGAAACACATCTGTTTAAAGATGTAGGTAAACTGATACATGTAGCAAAAAAAAAAAAAAAGAAAGAAAGAGAGGGACAAACGTCGAACGATGCAGAGGATGCCGAAGAGACAAGGAGGTGACCTGTTTGCTCGTCTGTCATTAAGAGCTATCGGAGGACGCTCACCATGGAGACGAGACACTTTAAGCGCCTACGTCGCACCGCTGGAAGCCCCTTAAGCCCCAAGTCTTGTTTATGGTCGCTAAGTCGGCCTCTGCGTTCATATTTCACGGCCTGAATTTCACGGTTGCCGTGGAGAACGAGTGCTCCCGGATCACCCTTTGGCGACAGTTAATCCCTGAAAGTACAGCTGGCACTGGGTACCAAGGTGATGGCATCCCGACACAACGGTGTTGCACAGGCAGCATCCTGGATGCTCATAATTAAACACAAGACCTTTTCATTTTCACATTTATGGCTGCACTGATGAAGGCCCTAGAGAGGCTTCATACAACGTTAGAGTCGTAGTTTATCTCCAGCAACGAGATATTAGCCAGTCCTTCTGTTTACACGTAGCAGGTACGGTGAGGGTACTTTGATAACAAGATAGTGTGGAATGGATTGAAATAAAAACGAAATAATATCAATGTAAAAGTTTCACTAATCTGATGCAGTAAATCAGTCTCCATATTGACAATAAGGCCGGACAGATTTAAAACAGCATGTCACTGCCGCGAGAGAAAATCGTGACTGAATGAAGCCGGGTGTCTCCATATGGGCAGATCTTTTTATTATGACTTTTCTATTATTCCGAGATATTAAATCAAAGTCTCAACAGTTACTCGTCAGTCTCGTCTGTTTCGTTTCTTAGTGTAAAGGATTGTGTCGATTCAGCTTTTTTGGGGGCTTTGTGGTGATGCCATATACACGTTAAGCTCTATATTTAATCACATAGAAACACTGGCTGTTCAAAATTCACTTCCTCATTCAACATTCCTTGCTCTCACTCTCTCATCGTCTATACCGCTTCATCCTGTATCCCAGGAGACTTAGGGCACGAGGCGGGATACGACTTGGACAGGGTGTCAATCTAACACGGGGCACAACATACTCACACCCTCGTTCATACACAATAGTGTGTGATTTGGGAACAACAATTAGCCTAAGGAGGAGATCGGAGTAGCCGGAGGACATTGCTTGCTGTTTTTCCTTTTTCTAGTTTAGTATTTGCTTGGACTCAAACAAGCAGATTTGATTTTACCCCATTCTGTCCTCATGTATCATCCTTCAGACCCTGCCCTGGTGCAATGCTCAGCTCCGTCCTTCTTTTCCATTCTCCGGATTAAGCTAATGGGACGCCCTCCATCCATCCATCCATCCATCCATCCATCCATCCATCCATCCATCTAGGAACCTCTGTTCTCCAACGTGGAGGCCGATGGCGATTACCGTTATATTTATTCCCATTTTTTTCACCCATGGTAGGACCTCCGGTCAACACTCACACGCTCATTCACACTGCAATTTGGGACGCCACTTGTCCAGATCTGCATGTCTTCGGACTGTTGGAGGAAACCGGAGCACACGGAGGAAACCCACCAAGCACGCGGAGAACAACGCAAACCCCGCGCGCACAGACCCCGAGGCGCTAGCGCGTAGCAGCTTGCTGTTAACGGCTAACCTAGCCTTCTTCGGGTCTACGGTGTGTTTTAACTTTTGTGTCACTGAATATTGACGATGTCGTCTGGAATTAAAACTGATTTATTTTTATTCGTCGTAAATGCAAATGGGATGAGCCGGTCCCTGCGGTCTCTGATTGGGTAGGAAACATGCACGTCTGCAAAGGAGCCATTAGACGGCAGTTCATTTAAAGCTACGGATTCAGAAACAGAAAAACAAATTATTTTGTTGTCATGTTTAGAAAGGAGTATGATACACGACCTTTAAACCATCACATGTGTCAGGATGCATATAACAGCGGGTCATGTTATAGCTACCAGTGACATCCCCAAACACTTGATGTAAACATTATTAAGGTAAAAGAGCTTAAAGTTGTGCATGAACACTGCCGAGTGTAAACTGTCTCTAGCGTTTCTCAGCGAAAGATTTTATCGTGTTTGAAAATGTAAATTGAGTTCAAATTAGCTTTTCGGTTCTAAGAAGAAAAAAAAAAAAAGAAACAATCAGGATGATGAATGAAGGAAATCTTTCACAGCCAGCTCTTGTGTTTGTTTCTACTAAAGAAGCAGGAGCTGTGGCTTCCTACCGCTTGGCCTGATTCCCATCTGAGGGCCAAACCCACTGTAAATCATGTGCGAAGAGACTAGGTCATGTTTTCCATCGGTGCCGGCATGAACTGCGGTCAGATGCAACAATAAAAGCAGTCGTAATTGGTGAGGAGGGAGGGAGCGATGTGAAAGAGAAGGAGGGGGACGAGGACATCTGCTAACACTTACCGAGACGTCTCGCTGCCACGTCAAGAAAAGTCCAAACGAGCCGTGCAAGTAACGCAGAGTGAGAAAGTGGTGCTGCGCGGCCATCGAGCGAAACACAGTACAAATAACACGTGGACGAAGCGTAAATTTCTTTGACCAGCTCAATCCTTTGTTTAAAAAAAAAAAAGAATGAAAAATTCCCCAGAACTGCATTCGGGACATGAAGTTCCCAATAAATCCACGTTGACTGCTTGAAAAGATTTCTGGTTGTGTTTATGATCCTCACCTGCTCTACATGTGTGCTGGGAAAACTTCACCAGAAATGACACGCCGTAGCCCATAAGAACCCACGGCGCCACAGGTATCGCAAACTTTTTAAATGATCTGTAAGTGACATCTGATGAACATCCTGGTGCAGTCATGTGATGACGATCTGTGAAATTTCTGTATCCATGGCACCATTTCCATAATGATGGTGTGCCTGGGTCGCACATGTGACAGAACTGGGTTATTTTTGAAAAGCTTGTTTTTTTTTTTTTTGTTTTGTTTTTTTTTTTAGCTGAAAGTCATTGAGCTGAGCATTTTAGCCATTCTTTGGTTTGCAGCTTTTTTTTAACAAAAAATAAATAAATAAATAAAATAAACATATATAGGGCTCAGGATTGTGCAGTATAGAGAGACATATGTTTTTTTTTTTTTCAGCTCAAAATAGTCAATATGATGAACTGAATTGAATTGAATTTTAACCAACTCTATAAATATAACTGAGCAATTTTTTTTAAAGCGTCACATAGGCAAAGAAATAGCACAGATACACATGATTATGTGTTTCTATGGTTGTTATCGGTTGTTTCTATGACCAAATAATAATAATATTATATAATAATAATTTTAAGTTCAAAATTTTTGTGACGCCATTCACATATTCCAGTAGTGTTCAAATGTACCCTTTATAAAAGTAATGATACGTTTTTGTTCGACCTGGCATATCCGAAAAAACCCAAATACACAGTTTGTTGTCTGAAGCAACCAGCAAGATTTCCATATACTATAAGCGTTTCATTTTTTTTTTTAAATCGTCAGCGACCTGTGATGCCACGCCACGGATCAGTGCCTCTTAGGTTTACGTGATTTATTAATAACATCTCATATTTTATATTTAACCTGTTCGGACTGCATTATTTCAACAAAAAATGAGAAAATATGTCACATACCGCTAAAATGTCAGATATAACGCCATATGCGATGTGAAAAATACTGTATATGAGTGAAAACACACTTTTTAATTTTACTACAATTTTGACCTTCAGCAGCTTAGTGGTTCGACCTGACGCCTCTCACTTCCAGAGTCACAGGTTTGAATCTGTGTGTGTGTGTGTGTGTGTGTGTGTGTGTGTGTGTGTGTGTGTGTGTGTGTGTGTGTGTGTGTGTGTGTGTGTGTGTGTGGCGTTTGCATGTTCTCCCTGTGCTTGGTGGGTTTCCTCCTACAGTGGCGGCCATAAAGTTACATTTTAAAGTTGACATTTTTGTTCTTGGAAACACTGCTGATGATTTTCCTAGACCAACCCGGTCCCGAGGGTGTTAATCTCGACTTGGTATTATTTGAAGAATTATTTGTACCTTAAATACTTTTCCTTAATGTGCTATTTATTTATTAGTCATTTCCTACGACCCTTTATAGCATGACTGCTGTTTTCATTCTGCCTCCAGTAATAAGCTCTGAACATCATTAATAATCGTGCGCAATTATTATTCAGGTAACACCTCTGTGAATGTTTTATGAATCACTAATGCATGTTTAATTGCATGTCGTGTCGCTTGTCTTCTCAAGGCCATTCCTCGAAGCTACATGTAAATATGGCTTCATATATTACTCAGTGCTCAGACTCTGGATTAGTTCCGACGGCTTTTTTTTTTTTTTTTTTTCTCTGGACACACAGCACCACCTTGTGTAGCTCATGAGAGCGCATGTGTTCGGGTAACAAACTCTCCATCTTCTGATGTCTGACAACGGGAAATGGATTTGTGGAAAAATGACTAGGACAGACCCGTCCACGTTAGAGTCAGATAAAAGTCACTTGTAATTAGGAATGTGAACCGTCATGACGTAGAGTAGAAATCCAAATTAGGATCGGCTTGTAATGTGAACGTAGCCTTAATGAAACAGCTTGATGCTGCCTTCTGGGCCTCCTTGATTTTTTGTTCGTCTGGAGGTAATAAATATAACGAGCTTTTTTCATATCTGCATGTGGGAGGAAACCGGAGTACCCGGAGGAAACTCGCCAAGCACGGGGAGAACATGCACACGCGCACACAGACCAGACGCAGGAATCAAACCCTGACCTTGGAGGTGCAAGGCGACAGTGCTAACCACTAAACCACAGTGCCACCTATTGAACACTTAGCGTCCATAATTGTGACTTACGTCTTACCATATGCTGTACACCACGGGCGGCCACACCTGGTCCTCCAGGGCCACGGCCCCAGTAATCCATGGGCTACTCACTACTGGTTACCTGGATCAGGTGTGTTCAGTCAATCAGTAGCTGAAAGACACCAAGACTTCCAGCTTTTGACTGACTGAACCGACCTGCTCCAGGTAATCAGTGGGGAGCAGTGCAGGGATAATTGGGAAACATGCAAGGCTGCAGCTCTTGGAAAATTTGGAAAAACTTGGAAATTTCAGGCTCTGGGTTTCTGAGACCCAAAGATGCATCAATTTTAAACTGATTGTAAAAGTTGGCAGTGCTAGGTTAAGTTAGCCTTAGGAAAGTAGCTAACATTAGCCAGCCTCATGAATAATCACCATCTTAGATAAGATCATCTTTAATTCCGTGGTTACTGGATGAGTGGTCTTATTGTTTAGAATATATCAAGTTCACATTTTCATTAACTCTTATTTATGTGCAAAAGTAGTACCTTGAATATTTTCAGCTAACAGCTGGCAGAACATTAATTATAGTGCTTTCTGAGACACGTGACTACCATGACATCAGTCAGACACAACAGCGCCAAAAGCACCATTAAACGACGTTAACCGACAAGTAGCAATTAGTTCCATTGCTACTTACAACTTACATTCAAGGTGTATTTTAGAGGTAAAAACTAAAAAAGAAAAAAAAAAGGATTTCCTGAAGATAAACAAGCGTGTGCGATTGGGTGAAGATAATAAGGATTTTAAGCTGCATAAATTTGATTTGTGATTATAATATGTAATTACCTCAGACACTGTATAAATTTCTGATTCTTCCTGGATTTGGTGCCGTTTACTAGCATTAGCTCATTCCGTGCTACTTTTGAAAATGAGACGGTGATATGGTTGTGCGCGTTTTGCTTCGTAAAAAGATGTGGTAACGTTATCCAAGTGATATTTCAATGATAACTTTATCATTAATATCTAACTAACTGTTCTGGGGTTGAATCCCAAATGCAGTAAAATGGAACGCTTGGGCAGTAGGTAAGGTGAAGAATCCCCTGTTCCACACACCAAATAGTGCCCTTGATCAAGGGTTAGTGAGGTATTTGTGATTCAGCCTTGTGTTAAAATTGAGTTTCGCTTCTAACAGCATGTAGCTTCTATGACTGGTTTTGTACTTGGGTTTTGGCAAAGTAACTTTTGCCATCCAGAAGAGGGAAGGACTAGAGCGGAAAGACATTGTAGTGAAAGTTAAATATAAAATGGAAGGTCAAGTTATTTTGCGAATCTAAACCTAGTGGAAGATTTCACATTGATGGTCGGAAGACTCGTCCAGTTTAGAAAAGAAAAACCACAGTTGAGAGTCAAACAAACACACTCACACAAGGTCTTTTTTTTTGTAGAAAGAAAATAGGCAATACACATTTTATTCACACTTTACAAAAAGCTACCGAAATCTACAATACCTTCAGCAAGTCAAGGTCATTAACAAGGAATAAAAGGTGTCATTTACACAATACATAAAAACGATGTGGTGCAGAGCAAGAAAGAAAAAAAAAATAATAAAATTTGTTCAGAATTTAAAAGTTTAACATACTGGTCTATCTTTACTGCTAAAAATGATTTACCATTTCATGGAGAGATTCGAGCTAAAAGTTTTGCGTTCGTCTCGTGTCGAATGCTAAACTGATGCATTTCGTCTAATTTCTAAAAGCGTAAGAAAACATGATACCGATAAACCACTGAAGATTTACAAGGTTGGAGTTTGGTCCTAAAGCTTCGACAGAGATGCTTGAACACAAAAAAAAAAGAAACAGAAAAAGAAACAGAAAAAGAAACGATAACGAGCCCCGCCCCTGTCCCTAAGCTTGATGGCTTTGGAGGAGAAGAAAAACGCACCACGTGGCACTACACAGAAAAAGAACAAAACAAGAAAAAAAGTATGGCCATACTAGAATGTTCTATTACCACCATAAGACACCAAAAGAATTGGAAAGGGGTTTTATAAAGTCAGTTTAGAGATGGAGAGACCTACAGAAACATGCACGGAATGAAAAAAACAGAACGTCGAGTGGTGTTTCAAAACTAGGAAAGATATTCAGAGCCCTACCACAGATACTTTAGCTACAAAAATAACTTCTTTTTTTTTAAGTTGTAATATTACAGACCTGATTCCTTTGCGTAGTACAGTAGTTTAGGAGAATTAAAAAAAAAAAAGTGTTACTGAAAAGGGGAAAATGAATAAAATCAAAAAAAGTGTTTTATAAAGGATGAGAGGTTGTACAAGTGTTCACTGGTAGTGCAAGGAAAAAGACACACCGAGGCACGACGCGGACCTCTACGACGCAGCAAGGACTCAGGACTCGATAAGGAGAGACGGAGATTAAAGAAACTTTTGTGTGTTTTTTAAATTAAATAAACGTCACTGAGTGCAAGAGTGTGGCAGTGACACCTGGGAACAACCTCGTCAACCCTCATTTGTTTGTTTTTAGGAAGCTGGTTAAATTTGATTCCTGTGTTTAAAAATGCAGTCACGCTTACACGATACAAAAAATAATAATAATCCGAATCATAATTTAATTATATAGTACAAAAAGAAACAAGTTCTGTGTGTGGCTCATGTACAATCAAGTAAAGAGTATAGATTATAGATTACATGTCTATATGTTTGTAAAATACTTAGGGAATAAAAATAAAAAAACAGAACGAACCACTGGGTGTGAGAAAGAGAGGAAAGAAAAAAAAAAGAAGAAAAAAAAAAACACTACTGGCCGCAAAAAGACAGTGCTACACACCTTGAATAGAAGTAACGAGCGGTTTGTAGTTCGTGGAGAAAGAGAAAAAAAAAATGTATACTAATAAACCAAACCCGGAATGTTCTTCACTTTTCCACAAAACACAGTGACCGGATGCTGGTTGAATACAGACCCGCTGAAGTCTTCTCCCGGCAACCCTGTGCCGCTCTTCTCCACAATGACCTCACGTCCGATGTTTTCTAGAAGCGAAACGTTTCCAGGTGCATAGGTCAGTCGCGAAATGAAACGTTGAATAAACGTTAAAACAAAAAAAAAAAAACATTTATAATAAATCCATGGGCAACCAGTGGCCGAGCCGGCGCGTCCGAATTATCTCTTTGCGTCGAACGGGATTGAAGCGAGCCGATCGATCGCCGTCTTAGTAAACCCTTTCGGAATAAGTGCACTGGAGGAGTTTTCATATTGAAGCTTGTATTAAAAAAGAAAGAAAGAAAAAAAATAAACAAACAAACGTTCGCCACGGCTTCGGCTTTAGCTTTAAAACTTTGCGATTACGCTTTGTTGAGAATATTGCACCATTTTAGGAGTGAACACGAGAGCTAGAGACACTCCCGGCGTCCTGCAGGACGATTAAAAACAAACAAAAAAAAAAAAAACGAAAAAAAAAAAAAGACTGGCACCCATATGAGCTTTCCAGAGCGTCTCTAAAAGGACATGGAGAAGTTAAAATCTGAGCACACGTGTAGATACAAAAAGCAGAACCAGATGTGAGCTATTGCTTTGTGTTTTTTTTTTGTTTGTTTGTTTGTTTGAATCCGTTCAGGGCTTCGAAAGGAACGAGGAGGTTTTAATGCACTTGGGTGAGGATTCAGGAATCATTGCTGGCTTTAGATTATTAAACATCCGACTGCCGTTGGCATTATGACCTCCGTTTCCTTCAGCCCAGACTTCCTTCGAGTGCGTCTTGATACGCGAACCTGACGTGTGTGAGCTAAACTACAGCTACTGCATCCTGAAACAAGACCACATGCCTACAAACTACATACGCCTTGTTTTTTTTGTGTTTTTCTTTTTTTTTTTTTCATGAGAATACTGAATGCGCTGTGGAAAAGTAGTGATCGGAACAGAAATCCATGCATACGACTAGAAAACAAATGGAAAACAAAAAAAGAAAGAAAGCTTGAGAAGAAAACGAGAAAGAGGAAAACGAGCCTCTTGTAGCGTTTAGAAGCAAATTTGGCTCCATCGAGTAAACAAGAAAGGAAAAAAATATATATAAAAATAAAAGACATTCATGAAATTTTAAAACTGAAAAAGAAGAAGCACAAAGAGAATGGCGTAGTTTAGAGGTTCAGTCGTTTTCAGTAAGTTGCCAGAAGAACATGTCAGACGTGGGTGGGAGTGTGCGGAGTCGCCAGCCAATCCGACCCCAAGGTGGCGTCCTGGGGGGGGGGCCCCGCCTCGTCAGACTACCTGCGTGCCGGCAGGTGCACCCCGTTGATGGGAGGATGCTGGGGTAGGAGCAGCTCCATCTGTGCAAACAGGGAGAAGTGATCCGAGGGGATGTGGGGGTGCGGGCAGCCGCTGACGTTGTTCTCCAAGAGCCAGTCGTGGTCCAGAGGTCCAAGGACACCCAAAATGTTCAGCTGAGGCTCAGAGCAGAAGATGTAATCGATCACACCCTATAAGAAAGAAGAAGTGAAGGATGGGGGAGGATAATGAAACGACACATTTAATACTGATATGAAATCCTTCACAATGCACAATAACGTTCTTACAGTGTTAATAAAATTTTTTACAATGCAACCAATAAACGCATTAGCATTTGGCAAATTATCTGATTACCAAAAAAAATCATTATAAATTATAAAAAGCAGCAGTCGGGTGAATCTTGCACCCAAAAGATTTCAACACCAGTGTGATACAAATAGCACAGATTTGCTTCAATACACATGATTCATATGATTCACTGGCCGACAGTACTGTGCAAAAATCATAACCCCACCTCCTGATTTATTCATATTTTGCTTTTGAAGAGACAGACTTTCTTGATTTTAATCTAGTCTTGAGCAATAGTTCTCCGGGTTTCCTGAAGGACATTTCTTGCTGCCATTGTCAGTCTAGTCCATGTACTGTACATTTCCGGTTTCAGAGAATTTTTTTTTTTTTTTGTGGTTTGTTAAACCACACAGTGTGGCTTAACACACCGTGTTAATCATTTAAGCTTTAAAAAGGCAGTTAACTTAGGACAGAAACGGGTGCAGATGATGACAGATGATCAGGCTGGTGATTATACTGCTGATGCTGAGTGGTTAGAAGAGACGAGAGAGGAAATGATAGTATACATTGATATGCTATGTGTATGTAAGAGTTCAAGTAGAACCAGACTCAACACTACTTGAGTTTTTCCTTGGGGGTCGCCTGAACATCAGTTCTGATACATTACAATCTTCAACATTTGCTCTAATCCAATGTATACATTTAACTTCATTTCTACTTCTACTCAATTAAGGCTTCTGCGCCTCCCTGTGACTGACCTTGAAGTCAAAGGTGTAGTTGGTGTAAGGCATGAGCCCGTTCTCGTAGGCACTCTTGAGCTTGAAGCCGTGCGTGATCCTGCCGTTGGACGAGCTGTTCTTGCCGTTGCAGTTGAAGTTGGTCAGACTGTCGCTGTAACGCAGCTCTTTAAAGTCTTTGTGCGTGCAGTCCACGCCGCCTGTGCTCAGGAATTCCACCACACCTGGAAGGAAGATGCACCACATCACACACACACACACACACATCTTCGAAATCAGAAACAGAACTGAAATCGGTCTGAAGTGGAGCCAGTAGAGCAGAAAAGACATGCTGTATGTGTCTGAAATTCATGACTGTTCAACTAAAACTCTTCATTATCCCACTTTAAATCAGCCGAGGACAAACCTGAGTCAGGCAGCGAGTTGAGATCGGCACACAGCACCAGAGGGATGGCGTTGGTTTCTCCGGAAATGGATGAGAGCTTGAGGCTGCGCGTGGCTTTGTCCACGATGTTCTTCACCTCAGAGAGGAACATCATGGTCTGGACCAGCTTCACGTCAGAGTACTCCGGGTCCCAGTGCATGTGGGCGTTGGCCACCAGGAGGAGCTGTTTCTCCATGCTAAGGAGAGACTTGCCCGCTGCTCGCGTGAAGAAAAAGATGGTAAAGAGTGAATTCGGATGATTGATTTTACAGAGAGAGAGAGAGAGAGAGAGAGAGAGAGAGAGAGAGACTCACATGTCATCTCCATCATTTCCCTGCGTAGCTCCAGCAGCACCGCCACTCCGATATTGTCCTTGGTCATTACGCGGTTCAACATGGCCTCCGAGCCCTCAGAGTTTGCCATGGCCAGCTGGTTAAACTCCACCGTGTGCTTCTGCACCACACTGAACCTGAACAGAAAAAAAATTATAATAACAATATGCAGCATGTGATTAAAACCATCAAAACATTTGAGAATAAATTTATAATGATTAAATAGCTTAAGAAAACACACTAGAAAACTTTAATTAGGAATGAGAATCTTCCACATTCAGACAATATGATGAACTCAGAATGAAATATTACACAGTCAAACATATCATTTCATTATATTTATATAAATCAGCACCAATAACAATTGGTTCAACAACCATGTGACTCACTCCAGCACTCATGTGATCATCAGTGTTTCTCAACACTGGTTTTTCAGGTTTTCCCCGCCCAGTCACACACACACACACACAGCTCATATAAAAAAGGTTGTTTTTTTAGCTGTTTAGTTAAATTCGTTGTTCTGGGAGCTGAGAAAACATTAAAACGTTCAGGTGAAGTCTTCCAGGGACACGATTGAGAACCCCTGGATTAAATTCTCTGCCCTTCCTTATTTGATTCAATTCAGTAGCCATGCAGTTGGGTACAGCACCCATAAGATTCAATTCCGCACCTGTAGGATTCAAACGGCACCCTTTCGGGTTAGCTCCGAAGCTTGTATTGACGGAATCACACAAATGAAATTTTATATACACACACACACACACACACACACACACACACAGTATATAGAATTTTATATATATATATATATATATATATGAGATTTACAATTTTTATGAGATTTGATTTTAATTCATAAATCAAGAGTCAGGATTTTTTTGCCATTTCACAATGAACTTCTCATTTACCTCTTATATAATAGAGGAAGAAGGAAAATGTGTGCAAAATCTTTCGGCTTACGATGTTACAATGCAGTTGCTACAAAAAGATTTGTCCACTAGATGGCAGTACAATGAGCGCTTGAATGAACCTTTTTGGTGAAAACTATCGACTGGGAAGCCTCCACACTTAAACGAGGCTTCACCGTCACTACAATTTGGTCAGGAACGGATAATCTTTTACGACCTTAATTTGTGTATTATTGCCAAACTTTGAAGATTCCACAGATCTGTTAAGGAGACTACAAAAAAAAAAATAGTTACTAAGGGTTTAGATTAAACACTTTCAGATCAAGTGACCATCCAAACCTGCTAAGAGGTTAATAATTGTAAAATATGAAATAATATGTAATAAAAAATATGTAATAACTTGTAACTATAATGTGTGCTGTGATTTCCATTGACTGGAACGCTATGCTCAAGCTACTAAACACACTTTCAGGACAAACTGTCCTCACAAGCTGAAACTGAGCTCATCCATCCATGTGTGCCGAGCTGGACCAGGACCAGTTCTGACTCACGTGAGCATGGTCAAGTAGGAAATGTTAAATGTATTGTACGCACTTTTCTGTCTTGTAGAATATTGCACATCCGTCCACGTGTTTCCTGTCTGACTCGGACATGGTTCTCGCTCGGGACTTCGGACTGAAGAATCCCTCGTATCCCTGCGCTTTTAGCTCCACCAGGAAGTAGTGATAATACTGTTCCGTCTCCACTTCCTGTGTGATGAATTTGAGAGAACAGCATCGCTCTAAATATAGTATAGTCACAACATTATGCTTTGCAGATTTTATCTTTGTTTTTTTTGTTGTTGCTTTTAGATGGTACCTGTAGGCTGATGATGTCGGCATTGCAGCCGAGGATTTCCTGCATGATGCACTTCTTCCTGTGCTCCCAGTTGAGAGCCCACGCAGGACAGTAGCCGTACAGCTGGCGCGTGGCGTACTTATCGCACAGTACGTTGTAGCACATCACTGAGAACACGGCTGCGTGCAGAGAGACGGAGCGGCGTGAACAATAGGGCCTTTTGTTTTAGCGCCTGCCAACCACCTGTTCGGTTGTTGCTTAACCGCTAGCGCTGAATATGCAAATCGACAAGGAGTGTAAACAAAACGCACTTCTGTGTTACTGAGAGGTATGAGAAATGAGTACCTGCAGGCCTGACTCGCTCTGGCTCCTGCAGTACAATCCATGACCTGGGCGGCGGATGCTCAGTTGGGACTTAAAAAATAAAAATAAAAGTTTTGATTAGACGGCCACAGTGACACCATTTATGTGATCTACTCTCTCTATGTGATTATACCATCTACTCCGAACAATTAAATATATATTTTTTATTTCCACAAAGTTAAAAACTTTGACATTTCCCCACAATGCCGTTCGATTCTTTCGCCCTGTCACTCTTTCGACTGAGCTTCTTCTCCTTTGCGTCTCTGTGCGCTATGCGGTCGGTTAATCCAGCTGTCTCACCTAAAAAGCTCCAAGTGAGACCCCCAACCTTCAAACTTCATACTAATACAGATAGTTCTTGGAGCATGTTCATAAGTCCGATTTGTTCTTAAGCCAGACAACGTGAGATTTATACGCCTTTGACACAAATATACAATGTGAAGCACACCAATTCACTAGACTAAATCAGTCCCCTTTCCCCCCCACACTGCCATCATGTGGCCAAAAACTGTACTCATGCCTAAGGAAATGAATCTCGCAGTGAAATGCCTCAGCGCCTTTAAATCGCGAGAGAAATCCCTGACTCTATTTTGTCTCCGAGCTGGTTTCCACTTTATTGGACATTTTCTATCATTGTGCTCCTAGACTGAATCATTGAAACCGGCGGTGCCGACTTATTTCTCCCACACCCCCAATCGCCACACATACAATATACCGCTCATCTTATACATTCACTTACACACTTACATGAGTGACATTGGGGATTGAACCCGAAGTATCTGCAGAAATTCCTACCTCAAATGTTCGTAAGTCGTGGACTACCTGTACCCTGATCATCTCTTAGCTAACTAGCTAGTCGAATCAAATCTCTAGCATAACTCTACAAAGCGTGTCATACACCTGCATTGCATTTTGGTCCATCACTTGAACCGCATCTCCATGAATTCTACATCAGATTTCTTATTAATGATGTAGAAAAATGATGTAGAAAGAAGCTCTTGCTATTTTGTGTTTGGGAGATGAGATGTTTTTCTTCCTTCCCACGTAAGAGCAAGCTAATACTAAATTGTCACGAAAAAATCAGTGCAGACCAAGAAAAGATGAAATTAAACGAGCTACGTATTTTTTTAAAAACATCGGAGCTACAGTGACTCTTGAGAAAACCTACTGCGTTTAATAGCACCGGCGAGATTGTCCAAAAGGTAGTTCAGCAGTCGGCGGGTGCCATCTGGTTCCTGGTAGAGGCTCATGAGGTCCTGTGCAAGTGGATTTCCTGTAGACAGAACCGAAACACGTTACTCAACTTCATCATCATCATTATAGAGGTTTCAGGATGAAGAAATAACCAAACTCACCTTTTAACCCCAGTGTTTGTAACTGAAACAGTTTCCCCAATTCGAAAGGTAGAACCCGCAACTGGTTGTTATTTAAAAGCAGTTCCCTGTGGAGGACACACAGGGGAACGCACACTTAAAGACAAACGGTCCATTTAGAAGAACTCACAGCATAACCTATTTTTCCTTACTTTCCTGTTTAGTCATTTATTTGCAGTCAGGTCCATATGTATTTGAACTATGACAATTTTTGTATTTTTTTTTTTTGCATGTCAATAAGTCTGTTATCGCTAAAGATAAGAGATAAAATGTACCTTTATTTGTCCCACAGTGGGATGAAGTTTCTAAACATTTCTTAAAGATATACAAGTACTATTTCTGTTAAATCCCTCGAGTTTAAGCTGAATGTCTATCATGTTTTCGGTTGTCTCATCTCAAATCCATTGTCATAGTGTAAAGATACAAAGACTTTGCTGCTGTCCGAATACTTATGGACTTCACCGTGATTTATTTATGATGCAACATAAATAATTGTGTTAATATAATTTATAGTACAGTACAGTTGAATTCTTGAAGCTGATTGGTTTGAAGTTGTTTAGAGCAGCGCAGACCATAGTTTATAGTTCCATATTAAGAAATATAGTCATTAAAATCTTAGAATGAGTCTCCAGTATCAGTGATTTTTAACAATTAAACATAAAGCTCTAACTTCTGCGATTTTTTGTGCACTTTTCAGTTTTATTACTTGCAACTCCCTTTTTAATTTTTTTTTGCTAATTATTAACTTCTAACATTAGCTATCATGTTTTTATTAGGGGGAAAAAAACATGATAGGAGAATGACTTGTCTTTATACCATCAGTGATAACAGGAGCTAATTTGGTTTGTGATTTCTACAGCATTAAACGAAACTATAAAGTGCTACAAAGAATAAATTTTTGTTCTTAAATTTATAAAGGATATGTTTTAATTTTTTATATTTTCCTATAAACAGCAAACTTTCAAGTGTTTTATTTACATGACATACAAGATTAATAACATCAGCACTCAGATAGTCAGATATTCTGTCTGAACATGAACATGAAGAACCCAGCTCACCTGAGAGACACCATGTTGCCGAGCTCAGCTGGCAGGCTCCTGATCTTATTGGATGACAAGTCCAGGTACACGAGGTTGTGCAACTTGGAAATGTCGGGGGGGATACGTGACAGCGAGTTGTCACTGAGGTGCAAAACAGTGAGATGAGTGAGCGACCACAGGGCTGAGCTTAGACTCCGGACTTTACCTGACGGATGAGACAAAAGCAAAAGAATTTAAATAAAATTATCCAAACTCACTTACCCCAACTAAACATGTTAAAGCCACTATAATGCAAATAGTTTTTAGCTAAAACTCATCATGCCTAGCAGGTTTGTCACTTATTACAAAAATGACTTTTAATATAAATAATAGTACAGTATATTACACAGTCATGTGGTGTAAAAGCACAGCATATAATAAAAACTGCGATGTATAGGGGATATTTTACAAAGAAATGAAGGAGAAATTAAATAAATGGTAAGAGAATAATTTCTGATTTCTAACTCAATAGTAACAGTGTTTAAATAAAGCCTAATAAACATGGAAACATGGACCATATGTCACGCTACTGACATGATAGTCATATAGTCCAGCCTTCATTAACACGTCCAGCACAAACTATACAACACATTAATACTCACCACTTATCTCAAGCTCAGCCCAGTGGGATTTTTTCCCACTCGCTGCCTCTTCGCTGGTCATTAGCGTGTACATCCGCCGGGGATCCGGCGGCTCATATTTCTCCTTGGGCATCCCTGAACCACTACAAAAAACAAAACAAAAAAAAAATTTTATTTACACTACCAAAAGCAAAGCCATTTATCAGGAAATATAGAATTAAAAAAAAAAAAAAAACACACACACACACACACACACACACACACACACACACACATATATCTGAAAGAATTGTGTACGAAAGGTGTTCAAGTAAACCTGGGACTTTTGATTGTGCAGATTCTCCGGTTATGAGAATAAAACCCCCCTTTATTTCCCTCTATAATCCCCTGCTACACTAATGCCCTTATCACAGCGTTTCACTAATGGTTGAATACCCACAAGATAGAAAGTTCTCTCAGGACACCGGAGCCATGATCAGAAACGCTGGCCTCCCAGGAACTCCTTTAAGTGGAAATCTCTTGGAGTGAGCTCAGGACTGTACGGGGGATATGGAAATAACTTCCAGCCGAGTTCCCATAATGTGCAAGCAGTGTTTGGGGAGTGATTGTGTGTCCAGACAGATACGTCTCTTCCGCAAGTTGGCAACAAGTTATCCATCAGTTTTTAAGGATCAGGTGTTCTACGTTCATGGGAACGAGTGTAGCCACCTCAGCCTCAATCGTCATTCACCTACCTACGGCCTTCTTTACAACGTTTGCACCGTCCAAATGTTTCACTGCGGCTAAACCTTCTGTAAATTGGTTTTACATGGAGTTTCGGCACAAGTCCTGGTTTGACTTGAACGCCCTTCATAGAATTCTTAAACTACATTACACCACAGGTGCTGCTGAATTCTCAAACCTGATCGGTCAGAAACTTGATTGATTTTTCTCTAATAAGAGTTGTTGGCAAATTGATGAGAGAGAAAAGGAATAAAACAGCGTGCTGATTTTTGGAAAATGATTTTAGGGAACTTTAGGGAAGTAACAGGAATACCACCCTGTCCTTGATTAGTTCCAGATAATAGCGTGACTGTTTTATTGCGGCATTCCATGTTATACTTTATTGCCTTAGAATCGCGTTGCAGATAAGTTTTTGTCAAACATTTTGTTCTAACTATCATATTATATCATACGTAAAATCTTCTGTAAATGTCATTATGAGCCTCCTTGTAAAATTTACTAAGTCCCGGTTTGCCTTGAACGCTGCTTATAGGATTCCTAAACTAAATTACACTAGACAAGCTGCTGAATTCTCAAATCTGATTAGTCAGAAATTCTCTGATAATAGTTGTTTGCAAACTGATGCTGTAGAAAAGGAATAAAACACTTCAATGTCATGTTGAGTTTTGGAAAATTATTTCGGGAACTTTAGGGAAGTAACAGGAACACAATCCAGTCCTTGATTATATTCCGATAACAGCATGACTGTTTTATAGCTCACATTAATCATTGGTGTTTCCTTTTTGTTTTTTGTTTTTTTGTACTTGTTTTTCCTATTAGTTTAAACATAACATTTTATTATTTTAGAGTTAAAACTGCAGATGATGCCTTCGTCACACATTTTGTTCTAACTATCATATTTCTGTATGTGAGCAAATGTGAACATCTCACTAAATGACTGAGCTTGTTCTAGGACCAAAAGTGCAAAGAAAGATTTAATAATTCCAGCCAAAATAAAGCTTAAATCCATCCCTTTAGTACCTTAACTAGTCCAGAACATCTTAAATAACATATTAGACAGATATATAGATACTTGTTTATATTATACTGCTTAAAATATAACATATAGACTTGTTTAGCAGGTTTTATTAAACAATAAACATAATTATAATGTCTCATACACGGACTGATCACACAAACAGCTGTTTACTTCATAATTCATTTCGCCAAGGTTCTTTGGTTTACTGTTCATAACTTACACAAAAAAATAAAGATAACCAAAAAAAAAAAAAACATTTAGTCGGATTTTACCTCACCTAAATAAATGTTACGTAATTTTGCTAATCTTTAATGTGCTAGTTAACACGAATGCTAATGCTAATGCTAACGCTGATGTTAATGCTAACTGCTACAAAAAAAAAACAATTCGACGAAACGCGGAAATAAATTTATTAGTAGTATTAATTATATAAAAATACTCGACGTTTTTGCGTATGTTAAACTTAAGAGTTTAGGTTTATTAACTTGAGTAAGGTTTGTTATTTTGCTACTTAGCGACATCGAAGCGTAGGTAGCATAGTTAGCGCGCAGCTAGCCAGCGATTTCTGTATAAACAAAGTGTTTTGTGTTAATCCGCTAGGTTATTATTCATTTAAATTTGATATATTTGTTTGCAATAATAAAGTATGTAATTTATGTTGCGCGTGTGTGAGTTAATTTTTTCATTATTTATTTGTCTTTCTTTGGTTATGGATACAAAGAGCTAGCAAGACAGGTAGCTAAAGCGTAGGTAAACAGATCACATGTAAGCTGTTATTTACGGATAAATGATGTACCGTGTTTAATATTTACCTTTAAAAGCATACCAAGCCCATGCAGTGAGGAAGTGAGCTGAGTCTGAGAGCTTGAACTCGGGGTTGTTAGGGTTTTTTTTTTTTGTCCGCTGCTGGATTAAGGATACAGTAAGCAGAGCAGCATGATGGCGTGTGGGTGCTATTATTTCTGCCTACATGGCACTGAAGCAAAGGAAGCTCGCTTTAATTGAGCCCAATTCACCCAGGTGCATCATCATCAGCAGCAGCAGCAGCAGCATATTTCTTGTAGTGCTGCAAATTTATAACTGTGTATTTCTGATTATTTCTAGAAGTACAAGTGCTTTTCTGTTTCATGCACATGCTGCAAGGAAGATCAAACCTGGCTGTAATAGAGGTGCCTAAACTTTTTGGACCTCCTGATTTCAGCAGAGACAGCACAATGATATGTTGGACGCAGAGCTTATGACGGGAAAAGGTGTGCAATCAGGGCTACACATCAAAACGAAAACGTTTGTTGAAAAATTAGAACGTGTATTATTATTATTATTATTACTATAATTAACTGATCAAAGCCCCTAAGCTTCTACTCTTACCCAAGGCACCTAAAGCAAGTACAAATATACAGTACAGGCCATCCAGCACATCGGGCAACAGATAATCCCCACCCTAGCGATATACCTGTCGTTTCTGTAGCAGTTACTTATGGGGTTTGGTTGCCAGCCCGGTGCCCGATTTTGTCTGAGCACTATGGGGAAAGAGCACCTTATATGCTGAGCTACATCTTCTGGCAGTGTTGAGGGGGAGTCTCTGGTTTTGCAGATCTTCCTCAATCCATGCCTTCTTCGCTGATGTTCATTCAATCTTCCACTGTGCAGGTCGTTCTATCCGGAGTAATCGGTAAGGCAGTCCGAACCAATCGCAGTCGTCGTTTCTGGATCTGTTCTTCTATTGCTAGTTGTTGTTCACATCTTTACTTTCAACAAAGGAACCAAAAGCAGGTAGAATGAAAGGGTCCCTCTACGTGCTGAATGACCTTGCTAAAGTGTACACCATTAGCAGCACCAGGGCTCAAACCCAGGGACCTTCTGATCAGCAGTCCAATACCTTAACCACAGAGCTACCGCAGCCTTCAAAAGCAGGCAGAGGAAACAAGTTTATTCTCATCTTCAGTAAGGTCTTTGGTGACACGGTGGTTTATTGGTTAGCATTGTCACCTGGCACCTGCAGGTTTCAGATTCGATTTCCACCTTGTGACTGTGGGCATTAAGTTTGCATGTTCTCTGAGTCCTCCGGGTGCTCTGTTTTTTTCCCACAGTCCAAAGACATGACGCATCTAATTGGTGGTCCCAAATTGCCCGTAGTGTGTGAACGAGCATGTGTGTGTATCTGCACTTCGATGGATTGGCACCCTGTCCTATCCCTCCTGGGATAGGCTCCAAGCCCCCCCCCCCACACACACAACCCTGTATACAAGACAAAGCAGTATAGACTGAAGAACCAGAAGCAGTTGGCTTAATATCTTCATCTTCAGTAAATGCTTTGGGATTGTTGTGGTGGTTCCTCAGTCTATCCCGGGAACTCTAGGCAGGAATATACACCTGCTCCTACTCAGTCGCTATAGCGCTTATCCTGTACAGGGTCATGAGGGGGCTGGAGTCTATCCCAGTCAATTTGGATAAACCCTGGACAGGGTGCTAATCCAACACAGGGTACTCAAGCGTGCACACACACACACACACACACACACACACACACACACAAATGGGGAATTTGGAAATGGCAATTATCCTTTATCCTTTGCATGTCTTTGGACTGTTGGAGGAAACCGAAATACCAGGAGGAAGTTAACTAAGCACAAGGAGGACATGTGAACTCTAATTACACAGACCTGAGGCAGGAATTGAAACCTCAACCCAGGAGGTGCGTGGCCACGGTGTGTACTGTTCAAACTTTAATATTATTATTGTTGGAGAAGCTGGTCTTGAATATATTTCATTAATCTGACCATTATTTCAAGGTCTGGGATATTATAGGATGCTCCACAAACAAAATTCTCCACTCATTTCAGTCAACTCATCATTTTAAACAGACAACAAGAACTTACAAATAACTTTTTATTTAAATTAACAATTAGTGATCATTATAATAATAAAATACATACTAGAATACCTTTAACATATATACAGTATATATACACACATATTAATTTCTTTAGTCTGTTATTGCAGAGAGATACTCAGTAGGTGTTCTTGCAGCTGGGATAATGACTCTTGGATTTGGGAAGGGAGATCGTGGCCGAGATCCTTTACGGCACGGGACAGAAACCCCTCGGCTGCTTCTTGGACCGCGTCCCGGGTCAGGTGGTCGTTCTGGGTCCACATGGGAGCGCGGGTCAGCTTGAACCGCTCTGTAATGGAGTAGCGAAGGTGACCTGGTAGTGGGAAAGGAAAGATTAAGAAAGGAATGTACTTTTATGCTTCTCATTGTTTTACGCGTTCAGTGTGTAATCCTAAGGAAAGAGTTTACAGAAGCGACAAGAAATAGGGAAGGATTGGGATGTAGTTTTGTACCTGTTATAACTTCTTGATAGCTGAGCATGAGCATCCAGACAAGCTGCAGAAGCTCATCCCACCTCCTCCATCTCTCCGTGCCGTCCTGATGGAAGAAAAAAAAACAACACAATATGCGGTAGTGGAATCAGGAAATGCTTTATGCTGCCTTCAGTTCCTCTTTGGAGGCCTATTGTTGAAGACTGGTCTAGGCGTCAAACTCAATTTGGTGGCTGCCATGTTTTTTTTGTTTTGTTTTGTTCCTAACATCCAACAGATTCTAAGGAAAAGACAAGTTTCGCCCTGTAAGTGCACAAATATATCTGCTGTGCTGTTGAATAACTAATAAGATATTAAATCAGTGTACAATCCAAAATATCTGACAGCTCTGTTCTGTACAAAATGTGATAAAACACCTCATATGACGCATACACTGTAACCACAACAACCGTCTTATCAGTCCTAACTAGTACCAGCTACGTAACTTAACTTGCTTACGATTGTTTAATGAAGACAAAAATATATAATATTTGCATTTAAAAAAAAAAATCAAGAGTATTTAATATCTTCCCATGAAGACGCCTGAATTTACACCGCTAATTTTTCCTCCATGTTTGTTTCTCCTGGGTATCTTTCTTTCATGAAATCGAACCTGATTAACCTAAATCATGACCTTATGATAATGATAATAAAGAATATGATGATTAAACGAGGGCGCGTGAAGTGCTGTGGTCTGACCGATGGATCTGGTGCGAGCGTGGACGTGCGCAGGAAGTGCAGCAGCAGTTTGAAGGACATGGGCAACACCCTCTTCTGAGAGCAGGACTGATCCAGCAGCAGCTCCACCATCTTACACCTCAGCAGGTTGCTCTGCAGAGTGCTTAACAACAAGAACCTGACGCACACACAGAAAATCATGAGGCATGAAACGCAAACTAGTCACACATGATGTTCTGAACGAGTGCTGATCATCATCTTTGCATCTCTATTGCATTTACTGCATCATCACACACAAGCTCAGGCCCTTAAAACCCCTTCCTAATTAAGTGAATGTTCCAGAAAGAATTTGAGGTGTAGAATTAATGACCTTAAATGAAATTTAATTGAATTATGTAAATAAAAGAAATCAAATGTTTTGTTGTAAAGATAAAGTTGTTTGTGTAACAGCCTCATTTTCCCTCTCAGCATCAGCAGTACACTAATCGCCGGCCTGATCATCTGTCATGATATTGTACATCTAATTAACTTTTTTTGTAGTTTGTTCCCGGCATGTTGTCTTTTCATTATGTTGATATTTTGTTAAAATTACACGAGTCAAAAGAAATTTCATTAAGATTTCCAAGAGTAATTAGCATTCATTAACAAATCTTTAGGAAGTTTAAACGTGTCAAGTTTGAACTTCGTCTGGTGGAAATGTTCAGTATGCGAAAAATAAATGAAGCCCATGGTTAACGGACTCAAGGTTTCCTCATCTTCTAGTACTGTTGTCTTTGTTTTGTTTTTTACCTGAGCCGCCTGCACGGTGCCATGCTGTTGAGACTGGTACGCAGCTCCCGAGACAGCTTACTGGAGCTGCAGGTGGGTCTGAGGTCCACCTCCATGGCTAATAACAGCATCCTCTGCAGAATTAGCAGCATCCTGCATAAAAGAACAATAATAATCAATACATTTCATATGTTATAAGAGGTGTTCTGTGCATACAGTTTGTGTGTGATGTATACTAGCATGTTTCTGCTGCCAGGTTTGTCCTTTAATAGAAATCTGAATGGAATTTTCTTGAAGATAGCAATCTGAACATTCTAGGCTCTTTGTCTGGCTTTGATTCCCAGCCAATTGCCAAAACCTAGTCACCGGATAGTGCCCGTGCCTGATAGAATGGGAGGGTTGTGTCAGGAAGGGCATCCCGTGTAAAACCTGTGCCGAGTTTTATGGCTCGGTAATGTTCTGCCTTTGCAGCCAGAGCAGCCGAAAGACAGACAAACTGATTTTGTAAAATATAAAAAATACTATAAGTCCTGACAAAAAGTCAAGGTCGTGGAGAATCCAGAGCCATTTCTGAGCCATTGTATGTGAGGCAGAAATACACCCTGGATAGGATGCCAGTCCATCACACGCCTCCATACACACCGACACACTCATATAGAGTTAGGAGGAAATCTTAACCAATTCACCCTGGCATGAATTTTGAGGAAACTGAAGAACCCTGAGAAAACCGAGACAGACGCACGGACAATTCAAATTCTAACGACAATTTGAAAAATTGCCTAGTTTATTTCATTTTTTCATATATTATATACGTATATGACATTTCGGGCATACAGTTCGAACTTACACTTTATGCATTCATGTAAACTTACTTAAGACAGCAGTTCCGCTCCCTCTTTTGCATTTCTTTATCCTCAATAGTACAGAATGACTGTTTGGCTGCATCTAATAGCCAGGTCAAGAGTTCACTAAGAGAGAAAAAAAAAAAGTTACAGGAATGTTGAAAGTCCAAAATAAATAAAATTCAGTCTACCTAATGGCTCCATGTGTTGTAATTATACAGTATGAAGTCCTTTCGGGCTGATCTGCTATGCCAGTGACTCACCTGACCTGTGCGTGCCTGTAATCACACGAGAGCATCTCGTTAGCGATGGAGAGGTGAAGCCGCAGCATGGGGAGCTTGAAATAGAAGTCGTCTTCCAAAACCTGCAGCATGTACTGAAGCAGGAGAAGGCGCACTTCACCGCACAGTTTCCTCGCCTCATCCTTATGAACACAAAACACAATTAAACAAAGTGGAAGAAACGCGCAAGGAGATTGATGATGAAACCATGACATGGTAGCGTTGATGTCTTTCCTACCTGTTCAGCCATCACAGACGATAATAATTCCCAGTCGCATGGAATAGTCGACCTGTCTGCAGGGTGGTATCTGCATGAGAAGGTTTCTTGATTTAGTGGCCCAGGACTTACTCTTATGTCATTCATTATGTTTGACTCTCCTGTAATTTCCTTTAGCTTTTCTTTTGCTCCTGTGTTCTTTGGATCAGCCTTTATACTAAAATGTCTATATTCAAATGTTGTGTTGAAGGTATTTAGGAGCTAGATTTTGGATATTGGGAATTAGCATCTAGAGATTATAGTTTGAGGGATTTACTTTAGAATCTAGACATTAACGCTCTAAGGACATATGATCTAGATTTAGAATGTAGATTTTGGTTCTGGATTTTATTTTAAACTGGATTTTGAATCCAGGGATATAGGATCTAGGGATTTAGGATGTAGATGTAGGATCTAGGAAGTTAGGCTTCATTATGTTAGAAACAATACATATAGGGATTTAGGGTCTAGATTTTGGATCTGGGGATTTAGGATTTATAAATTTAAGTTGTTGTGAATTATAGTTCTATGATCTAATCATTAAAGCAGATTATGTCCTAGACATTAAGTGTCTAGGGATTACAGTTTGAGGGAATTAGGCATTTAGGATATACAGATTTGGGTTCTAGATTTTGGTGATTTAGGATCTAAGGATTTAGGATGGAGATTTAAAATATAGGGGTTATATTTCGAGGGATTTAGGAAATTATGATCTAAATTTAGACTTTAAACTTCAAAATCTGCATTTAGAATATAGGGATTTAGGATCTAGAGATTTGTTTTGGATCTGGAAATTAAGGATCTAGATTTATGATCTAGGGAGTTAGGCTCTATGAATTTAGGAACTAGATTTAGGGACTAGGGATTTAGGATACACATATTTAAGATCTAGATTTTGTTGGTTTAGGATCTAGGGATTTACGGTGCAGATTTAGGATATAGGGAGTTTGACTCAAAGAATTTATGAACTAGATTTAGGATCAAGGATTTTGGATCTGGAGATTTAGGTTATGGTTATTTAGGATCTAGGAATCTAGGATATAGAGGTTAAGGATCCTAGGAAAAAGTCCTAGGAAATTAGGATCTAAATTTAGGCTTTTTTAGCCTAAGGGATTTACAATCTGCATTTAGGATATAGGATTTGAGGATCTTCATTGTAATAAAGCATTAATTATCAAATGTTATGTTGCAGGATGCAAATTTGGACGCAAATTACAAAGCTTTTGTAATGGACAAGAAAATGAACATGTATTTGCCCCCATGTACTTTGCTGATAATAACCCCTTTGGGCTATGCTGTTATAGGAAAATAATCAATAATGAGGAGTAACACAAAGTCGAGTTACTTTTCCCAACTCAGGGTGATTTATTTTCCTATAACATCATATCCAGAAGTCTGTTATTCTTCTTATACCACAGCAAGTCATCAATTCTTAAAATTCCTATTGATTATGTTGTATTTATCCGTTTATTAATATATTTGAAATTGTGGAACATCATGAATCAGACTGTAGTTTGGCAGAAACCTTAAAGAAACTAAAAAAAACCTCACCAAATCAATGTTGTAATACTTTCATTATAAATGTCTGCCATACAGGCCAAGCTGTTAATACCGAAATGGTAACAAATTAGATTGAGCGCATTCATATAAACCCGTGATTCAAATATGCTGCTATAGAAAATTAATTGAACACCTTGCAACCAGTGAGAAACAAAAAGCCTAGGGCTGTGGTATTCCCCTATTAATGCCTATTTCTTTAAAAGAAAAAAAAAAGATATTAGATGCATGTTATCTTTTGTTTCTGTATCTCTGTACCTCAAAACTCTCATTCTCCATAGGTACAAGAAAATAGTCGATATTGATAGGTAACTTAAACTTGATGTGATAGCGTAGACGGTGTAAAGATTGTGATGATGGTGATCACCATAATGCTGTCACTCACTTTTGCGTCCTCATCAGCAGGTTGAAGGCCTCCAACGCCAGGACTCGATTGCACTGCGGCTTCAGCAGGATTCCCCTCAGAAGGTGAGCGGTGATATCGGCAGGGGGGTAATAACAAGGTTGGATCAGGTCAGAGAGCAGCTGCAACGTGCCCTCAGTGTAGTTCTCTTCGATGGTGCTGTAGACCAGACTCAGACTCTGCCTACACAGAGGCTCGGCCATGCCGAACTCTTTGTTGTCCTCATCGCCTGTATGCTGTTAGAGGGAAGATGCGGATTTGATTAGACTGCCTATCGGGCTGTCTGTCCTTAAAGTAAAGAAGGAATAAAATTTGGTATGGATTTGGCACGATTTATCCCACAGAGCGATAAACTTCGGGATCTAGATTTAGGCTCTATGTATCTAGAATATATAGGTTTAGGATCTACCATCAGATATATATTTAGGATCTATGTATTTAGGATCTAGATTTTGGATTTAGGGATTTAGGATCTCGGATTAGATTTGGGATCTAGAGATTTAGGGTCTAGGAATTTATGAAGTATATTTGCGGTGTAGATTTGCCGGAATTTACGATCTAGATTTAGGTTGTAGATTTTTAGACCTGTTGATTGAGATTTAAGGGATTATGATCTAAGGATTTAGCCATCATGGATTTAATGTAGATTTAGAATGTAGATTTTGGTGATTTAGACTCTAGGAATGTAGGATGTATGTTTAGGATCTGAGGATTATTGGTTATAGCAGTTTGGGATTTATAACCTAGTTCTCTGTGCATCCAGCTAATTATCAGAATTACTTTTGAGAAATAAGCAGTGGAGATTGTTTACCATATCTTGAACTGGTCCTCCTAATAAACATTTCATTTTTCTGTACTGCACCAGAGAAATCTGCTGTCTGTCTTCTGCATGGGGGTCAGGAATATCTGCACCGTCAGCGTCCATGCCGCTCGCTTGTAACACTGAAGTAGAGTCTTTAATACCTGACACCAATTGAGTTGGTGGACTGAGAGTGTAAGAGAATTTAAAAGGACTGACAGGTGGACTCTCAATGAGCAAATCAGACCCTGTTTCTGGTGAATCTCCAGCCAGGAGTTCTGTAGACGTAGGACTGAGGAGCAGTGCTGCATGGTCTGAGGTAGATAACGTCTGGGCGTCAGGCTCTGAAGAAGGTGATAAAGTGTTTGTGTGCATTTCTTCTTGGGGTTCATCAACATCAAACGGGGATTCTGGTTTATCAAGGCTGCATGTTGGGTATTTCTGGTCTGTGTCTTCATTATAAAGAATAAAGGATTCGTCAGAGAACACGGCTGCATCAATTTCACTCGGGCAGTAGTATGGACTGGTGAAGGTGAAAGGCGACAGCGCTTTGTTCAGCCAGCTGTGTGGTGAGTCCAAACTTTCATTGTGGACTGGGTTTTTTTCAGCAGGAGGTGACATGGATGTTTGATTAGTGTCTTGTGCTTCAAAAAAATCTGGGAGTCCATTAGAAGTCTCAGATTCAAGCAAGATATTTTTTAGACCTGAATGGTGCAAAGTGTTTCCTGAGCTTTGCATGCTCCTATCCTGTAAGAGTGACTGAACGCTGTTGCAGTGGTTTGTGTAAGTGTCTTCTTGATCACATGACACAGAAACAGGTGACTGACCGTCATTCCCATCACCCGAGTCCAAACTAATCACATCTTTCTCAAGATCCACTGAACACGACGACCTGGCTGTAGAGCTGACAAGTGATTCGGATACATCATTCAGATCGATGACTTCTATAGTGGAACACTGCGGTTTCTTTAGTCTTCGTAAAGGTTTCGTTCCGTCTGATGAGAAGCGGTGACCTGTGATATCGATAAGAACCTGAGAGAAAAGAGGGAAGTTAGTAAAAAGGGACAATATGTAAAGGGGCAGTTAGTAAAAACAGGCAGTAAGTAAAGAGGACACAAAGTAAAGGAGAGAGTTAGTAAAGGGGGCATTATGTAAAAAGGACGGTTTTTAAAGGGGACATTATGTAAAAAGCCAGTAAGTAAAGGGGACAGTGTGTAAAATGGACAGTTAGTGGGTTTCAGGAGCAGGGGTAGCTCAGTAGTTAAAGTATTGGCCTTTGGTCTGGAAGGTCCCAGATTCAAACCCCACCACAACCAAGTTGCCTATTGAACAAGACTCTTAATCCTCAGATTATCCACTGCTCAGTTCTATACTGAGCCAGAAATGTAAGTCGCTCTGGATAAGGGTGTCTGAAATGTAAATGTAGTAAAATGGACAGTAAGTAAGGAGGGCAGTTAGTAAATGTGTAGAATCAAACCCCAGCCACACCAAGCTACCATTGCTGCACATACAAGGGGCAGGTTGTAAAGCAGGCAATTGAAACTGTACAGTATGTTTTTATTTTTTATTTATGAATGTACAGATGTTCCACCATTTTACTGCTGCATTACAGCTGTTACCAAACCTAAATATGTATTAACTAGCCAGAACTTTAAGTTTAAACCTTGTGTAATATTCAAATTGAAAAAATAACTTCACATTCAAAAGTTCTATTTCAATCAGTGGAACAGATTTCCAGTGATAGAATTGGGCCTTAATTGTGATCTACAAACTCACCTACTGACAAAATGATACTCACATGCTATAACGCTCAACGACAATGTATTTTCTTATTTTTCATGAGAAAAAAAACAACAACAACTAAACATTCCAAAATAAAAAATTACGTGTTTCACGACACTCATCCAACAACAACAACGCTATCAGTTAGTGCTTTGCATTCTAATATTATGACAAACATTTATTTATGACCATCCTAGTTATTATGCTATTATTTTATTTGTTCTCTGCTTTAAAGTACAATCATTCATTTTATTACAAATTAAAGTATTGTGCAGGTGAGCAGGCAGGACTCACCAATCCCCTCTCCATACAATATTATTACGATACCTCATTGCTGATACGATTCTTTAAGTATCTCATTTTTTTTTTAAATATCCTGATTTGATATTACATTTTTAAACCTTTAAAAAAAAAAGTTTCATTAATAATTAAATGTAGCCTGTTCCTTATGAAATTAGTTTTCTGACTTAAAACAAAGCGCAGTTTTTAAGCAGTACAGACTACCTTCAAATACAAGAGTTTTACAAAAAAGCTATAACTAACTGAACAGCACATACCGGTCATCCGCCATGATTCTTATTTCCAAAATACTTCAAAATAATTCATTCTTACCACACGGGATAAAAATGTGCAAATAGTTAAAAGTGCGCCACTTGTAGGATTATAAAGAAGCGGTGGCATTTTACCTCTTCAAACACCTCCAAAGTCTCAAAACTCAACTTGACAGTGATCGCACGGGTTGAAATGATGTAATTTTCGCCTAATTAGCGCTGGCTGAGTGGGTTTGAGGAAAAAGGCAGATCGGAGACTTTTAAGATGTGTGGTTTTTGATGATGTTGAGCCACTTGGAAGCCTCGGTACAGAATCATTTATATCTAAAGCTGATCAGTGGATCACCGGTCACGGACAATCAGCCCGAAAAAAACAGTTGATTCAGGTCACTGGTTGATTGAGCGGTTCATCTCAATTATAAATGTAAAAATCTTCTTTTTTTTATTTTTTTTTTTATCGATTTTAGAGTCAGTGTGGTGATACGTGAATCACAATCACGATTCATAGCTTAATCAACTTTATTCCCCCATATTGCAATCCATATCAGGTATTTCAGAAAAGTATCACAATATAATATTTTGGCTGTATCGCCCCAGCCATGAAGTGCACATGCTCCTTACATGCCCAGGAAAATACAAAACCAAGTCAAACTGTTGATAGATACGGTGATGTACTGTATATAATGATAAATGAAGAGAAGTTATGTACAGTATAATACAGTAGCAGTCCTACAAATATACTGCAAGAAGGTGTTGAACAAAAGAGCCAAAGAGATTACACGTGTGTGTGTGTGTGTGTGTGTGTAAAAAAAAAAAAGGGCAGGTGGATCGTATTATCATATAATTTATTTTTGGGGGGTATTTTAGTTTTAGTGTTAAATACAGCCAAAGACATACATATATAATAAGATGTGAATTTCGTGTAGAGAAATCAGTCAGGTTTATTACTTACAGGTGTCACAGGCAGCAGCTCAGCTGTAAGAAACGGAATGCCGTTAGAGCTGTCATCTCTGTAACTGCTAACAAACTCGATATCCGAGTCCTCGTCACTTCCAGAGCTTAGCAAAATAACATCATCCATGATGTGGGTTTAAAATATAAATACCCAGTTTAACCATTGAGTCGAACCAAAAACATAGCTGAGCCAGTCTAAAATGTCGTGGTTAGCCCCGAGAGCTAAAAACAAACGGGAAGTGAATTTTAAATAACCAGCTAGCTGCTAACTTAGTGGTTTAGCGCCATGCAGTAGCGCTCCATTTGGTTTATTGATCCGCTGAGTGTTTTTGTAATACAAAATAAATGTTTGAAACGCGTATGAGACTAAATGGCTAAAACATTTTATTACATATTGTCGAAAAGAAGCCGGTGAAATAGGCTAGCTCGTGGGAGGCGCTAATGAAACTGAGGCGCTTCATGAAACTGAAAGCGGTAGCCAGCTTAGCTTGATAAATTTACTACAATGTATTACTAGCTAATTGTAAAGATCTATGCAGTTTTATAAGAGTTATAAGACTGTGAGATACTTAAGGTTCAAATCAAGTGGTTAGGTGATATGATGATTATTACTCTAATATAGTTTATAAGTATAGTTAGCGGTTTTAGCTAGTGTATGTATATAGACAGGTTATAAAGGAGGCAGTGTGTGGACGGGGATGTAGCTCAGTGGTAGAGCGCATGCTTTGCATGTATGAGGCCCCGGGTTCAATCCCCGGCATCTCCACTCCAAACTTTTTTTTTTATATACTCTTTTTCAGTAAATATTACAAATGAACTGTACTTATTATACGCGTGATACCTTCAATAAATATATATATTTTTAAATCCTTAACTAACTAGGAATAACAGTAACGTTTATACACGGATGAAAATTGTTCCTGGTTTGTTAACAAACTTTTGGACACAACTTACTTTTAAATCTAGTTAGCTACTGTAGCTACGATAATATTTTTAAATGACGTGTTATGTTATAAACAAAATACCCAGAAATCTGTTTGGCTGTAGTAAGCAACAAATAAATGAAAACCACACATTCGAGTCGATTCGATTCAACAAATATTTTTATTGAAATATGATAAATTATATTTAAAACTGATTCTAGCAATAGTTTAATACGCTGAATCCGTTGCTGCAGTTATTATGACAGTTACAGTTACTTGGCTTGTTGGCATGGCAACACAAAATGATCTTTGATAACTATTTGCAGATATGGAATCCTTAAATACTGTGTTTAGACTGACTTGGAATATCAGTAATGTTTATACACTGATGCTAATTGTTCCTGGTTTGTTAACAATCTTTATAACTTACCATGAAGTTGTTGTTTTTCCAGGTCTGAATCTCTATTACTGCACCTTGTTGCTAAGCAACAAGTAATCCTTTTCAAATGTTAACAAATATGTGCAAAAATTGTAAACTACACATGGAGTCCATTCGATTCGACAAGTGTTTCAAAAATGCTTATATTCCGCACGATAATGATTTTCAAATGGTAATATTAAATGAAATATGCTAATTGATAAATCGCGCTGATTCTAGCAATAGTTTGTTACGCTGAATCTGTTACTACACGTATCACTGCAAGTGTCAGTTACTTCACTTGTTGCCATGGCAACGCACAATGATCTTCAAGAACTATTTGCAGTGAAATAAAAAGTAAACAAAAGAAAACTAATATTATAGTTATTATTATTAAGTATGTGGCAGTATGTAAAGGGGACAGTGTGTAATGGGGGCACTTAGTAAAAGGGACAATAAGTAAAGAGGGTGGTATGTAAAGGCACAGTTAGTAGGGGAGACATTAAATTATGTAAAGGAGGCAGTTAGTAAAAGGTATAACATGTAAAGGATCCAAGTTGTAAAGATGCAATTAGTGACGCGGACTTTATGTAAATGGGACAGTATAAACAAAATATTTTACCACACTGTGTTACATTTATTTCCCGTTATTAAGATAAGTGTTGTATGAAAGCAATTACACACTTCCAATCATACTGTACTGAATAACAAAACGGTCACCTAGGGGTGAATCAAAGGTGTGCTTTATTTTTTCAATAAGCAGCAGTAAAACATTTAAATGGTGCAAACATTTTAAAGAAGATTTTACTGTACGTCCATGAATGACGATCCAGGCTGAGGTGGCTCGGAGCTCACTGCCGTCGCTTTTGTGACCATTCAGTGAGAAGAACAACAGGTCATTTGTCTCCAACTTGCGAAGAGACACACCTGTTTGTGGGAACTGTACACGGCACTGGTACATTACAGGAATTATTACTGGGAGTTATTGCCACATCCACTGTACAGTCCTGACCTCGCTTCAAGCCATCTCCACATGTTTGGGTTCATTAAAGGAGTTCCTGAGACGCCAGCATTTCAGACGAGAAGCAGGAAGTCCGATCATGGCTCCGATGTACTGAGAAAACTTTCTACCCTAGAAATAAAGAAATAAAGAAAGTTTTTACTTTTATAACTGTGTTCTGTTATTCTGCACAATCAAAAGTTTCACTTGAATGCGCCTCTATATTAAAGAACGATGTGATGCAGTAGATTTTTTTTTTCACTTATCTTTTTCTTCATACCAGAACACTGATTCAAGAGATTTTATTTGCCATTTGTTCACATACCAACAGTGTGAAAGCATTGGATTTTTTTGTACAAAAGGTCTCTGAGTCAGTGATAAAAAAAAAAGAAAGATAACAGAAGTAGAATAAACATATAATACAAGAATAAATAGTAGAAGGATTTAAGCAATGTGTGTGTGTGTGTGTGTGTGTGTGTGTGTGTGTGTGTGTGTGTGTGTTTTCCCTGTGCTTGGTGGGTTTCCTCCAGGGACTCCAGGGTGGACCCTGAGTCTCCTGGGATAGGATCCAGGCCCCTCGCAATACTGTACACAGGATAAACGCTAAACATATAGAAACCGTTTTGTTTGCACTGTTAGGCTTAGTTCATTTTTATAGCTCAAAACATCCAGTAAACTAACCTTTATGGTAAATTTCTGTATTTTTTACATTGTGACAATTTATGTAAAAAAAAAATACTATTAGTAGTACAGTAGTTATATGACATAATATTTATTATTATTATTATTATTATTATTATTATTGTTAGTATATTATTATTTTTATTATTATTATTACCATCCTCTGTCTTTATTGATATAGTGTCTATTCATATATTTTTTATGTTATACATTTTATATATTTTTTTATATTTTATACAACACATCCGGATATTATTGTTACTCACTTACTATTTAGTATCATGAATTATATACAGTATGTAGAGTATAATAAATTTCCTGTTTTGCGCTTATCGATCCTGTGCATCATATTTTTGCCGTTACTCTGTATCGGATGCGATGGTTTCGTTTGATCAGACCTCCAACGTTTTCGGTTGCACCTGCAGTGCAGAAACCTCACGTAACCCTGCGTTTTCTCCTCATCTGTTAGAGTGCATTTGCATTTACCAATAAGATATAGATCTCCCATCTCTCATGGACTAGAATTACAGGAAGTACAGGAAGTGATGTAGACTTAGACGTTTTAGTTCAGACTGCTACTTGAATTCCTCTTGTATCAGATTTTCCGAAAGAACAGAGAACATTTCGAGAACAGATTCTGTTCGTTCTTCCTTCGTCATATCTTTAACTGTCTAGTTACATTTGATGTAACATTTAACGCTCATGAAACAAGTTCTCATTATCTCTCACATGAACTGTCATGCCTTCTACAGTCTTTCATTTTTCTCTCTTTACTCAAGTTAATAAAACGAAAAAAACAATTTTTAATAATTCATCTATCATGAAGACTTTCTCATGTTACAAAGCATTGATGCTGGAGGCTCCTTCCATAAAGAAAACCTCACCAGATCAATGATTATGTTTTTTTTTGTTTGTTTGTTTGTTGTAGTAAACATGGAGTTTATTCTAATTAAATGGAATCAACACCGAATCATTGGGAACGTAAACATTTTACTTGGAAAAGTTGGCCATTGTGTCTGAAAATTTATGAATGGAGTAACACAGATACTGTAGTTAGTTATAATTAGAGTTGACCTCAGAGCCAGAGCTATTCGGAAATTTCAGCTTCCCAAATCCACAAAACAGGGCAGGGCTGTTCATACAGAGTCTCCGTTTACTGTACACTCGTGTGAAGACATCATCCGGCACATAATGCCTGGGTCTGCAGTCATCACTACACGTCAGGAAGCGTTCCATATTCGCTCGCTCTCGTCAGATCCTACACACGGCCCTTGATGTGACGTTCACAATGGACGTCTATGTGACTCCGGAGTTCCTCCAACAGCGCGCTGAGTTGTTACGGAGACACGAGTTCACAAGGTCCTTTGTGGCTTTTCGATCATTCTGCCTCCAACACACAACTCTATTCACACACACACACATCGAACGGGCTTAAAATACAGTGCGCACTGCCCTTCTGGCCCTAGAGCCGACGCTGACCTTTGACCTGGGTCAGCCTTGTCACCAGGACGACAACGGACAATAACGTGGCCTCTTGGCTCTTTTCCACACGGGTGGTTTTACAATTGTGGTTTACTAAATGCCATCACATTTTGTAACCTGGCCTTAATATTACATGTTAGTTTATTGAACGTTGTAATAAATGTCTAAAGTAGTGCATGAAAATGTACTGTATTCATTTTTTAAAACGTTTTGTAAGCAGAAATCGTTAAACTTGTTCCTTTAATATATCCATAATTTAAATAACAGTCGACTTAAGATTTTCATTAAAAGAAATATGTGTCCAAATAGGAAAACACTCTTTAAACAATTATAAATACAAATGAATAACTTGACTGGGCGTTATTGTAATTTTTTTGTACAGTCCTGAGACATTTCCACATGTTTGGGGAATTCCTGGGAGGCCAGGGTTTCAGGCATGAAGCAGGCATTCTTGAAGGTACCCAAGCACAAGTGAAATGAAGGAGTTCTTACACTCATAACTGTGTTCGGTTATTCTGCGCAATCGAAAGTCCCGGTTTGACATGAACACCCACTTGTACTTACATTGTTTAAATTGTCTGAAAGCGGTTGATTTGTTCGTTCTTTTATTTTTTGGAATGTTACAGGGCATTATTGGAAGTGGTGTCAATGTCATTTCTGGGGAAAAAAAAAAAAAAAAAGAAGTGGATGACTTAGTTGTTGCAACATCAACATTCTCAGATCCTAGTGCAAGATTTTTAAAAGACTCCCCGGTCTGATTCTCGAATCTGATCATTCGGAAGGTTTTGATGCGTTTTCCTTGCCAGCATCTCTGCCTGTCGTCCTGGCTTCCGGCAAATTCCGTTTTTCTTTATTCTCAGACTCTCCATAACAACATTTAGCAAAAAAAGAAAGAAAAAAAAAACTGTCCTGTAAACACTAAGCATCCTGCCTGGCTGCCTTCAGTGTGCTTTTCTGATTAAGTAATTCCCCTCAGACACACACGCTCCTGCTCTGGAGAGATTGACAGCACATCTGGAATCTCAGTTATAATCCGAAATTCACCCAAGACGGCAAGTACAGTAAGACTCGGACATGCGTAAATGCACTTATCTCGAAACCTTTCCCCATCCGACCCAGGCGTCCGATCAGTCTTGTCCTCTCTGTCATCTGACGTTTAATTTACAGCTAAAATATTAAAGCAGAAATCGAGTTCGCGTCGACGTCCAGTGTGGATTTCAGTGTAGTGCAGGAAATCTGGTGAAATCTTGGCCTTGCGATGGTTTTAAATCTATTTGTTAAGGGGATTTTGGTTTTAAAAAGTAACAGCCTATGTGTTAGATCACACACACACACACACACACACACACACACACACACACACACACACACACAGTGTGTCCTGCCTGTTTTTTTCGTGGGGGGTGTTTAAGGGGCTATTGTGTTAGCAGGGCGGTCAGGAGAGAGGAGGGGGAGAGTTGAGGAGATGAGAGGGACACATCTGTTCAGAGAGACAGAGAAGGAGGGAGTGAAGGACAGAGTGGGCGAAATAAAGCCAAAAGACACCGAGTCCTAAGGACAGAGGGACGAAGGTAAGCGCTCACTCGGATTCTATGATTTACAAACCATACATTGGTATTTCCTTCCCGCTTTAAAGCTGTTCAAATGGATTTGTAGAAGTGGGTGATATGGTTATTATTGTTATCTATGGCTTCATTAAGTTGGCATGTGTCATATTTTAAGGACAGAGGCTGCTTAGGCTTAATTTTGTACACTTTAAATAAATGACCGGCTCGATATTCTCATTGAAATCGGACTAAAGAGCATTTGAGGAAACTTTCATCATTTGTCAGGTAGTTCAGTTTCCTTTGTGTTTGTACTGTACAATATACCAAATATTGGAAAATAAGAAAGTGGGCGGGTCTAATGTTGTGTCTTGGACTCATAGTGATGAACAAAAAGCCTCAGAGCACGAATAAGTTTAATATCATTGAATCCATGTGCATACGTTTTAATGTAATCGCACGCAAATCTGCTAGATTCATGTAAACATTTACATCCTGAAGATATCAGCGTTATGGACGTGACGTTAAACAGATAAACTTTTATAAAAGAGTATCGGTCTATTACAAACTGTCAGTTTTAAAAGAAACCTGAATGAAAAATGTTTTTTGTTTTGGAATAAATTATAAACAAACTGGAGTTATAGATGTGACATTTTCATATTGTGGATGCGGCGTGTCTGAATCAGTGGTGTAGTGGTTCGCCCTGTCGCCTTGCACATTCAGGGTCCAGGTTTGATTCCTGTCTTGGGTCTGTGTGCATGGACTTTGCATGTTCTCCCAGTGCTTGGTGGGTTTCCTCCTACAGTCATGCAGACTAGGCTGAGTGGCGTTTTTAAATGGTCTGTGGTGTAATTGAGCGTGTGCCCTGTGATGGATTGGCACCATGTCCAGAGTGTACGCCTCCTCGTGCCTGGGATAGGCCCCATGCCCCGCTGCAGTCCTGTATGCAGGATAAAGCAGTATAGAAGATGAGAGACGATAAACTACAGTAGATAAGGAGTTTTAACATGAAACGTTTGCAATAGTACCTGTGAAAAAAAAACTAACCATTAAATCAGCAAGTATTTCCTCTCTTTCTTTTCCAATTATTTAATTGTAGTTTTTTTCATTTATGTGCCTCTTTTTTTTTTAATGCTCAGTATTGGACTCTGCTGTTTAATTTAGACGCACAAGTTTACTCCATATAAGCAGATTTTTTTTGTAGGAGCATGGAATGTTATTCATACTGGATCAAGCCACATCTCACATCTCAGAATTGGTTCCTGTCCTCTCTGACCTTACATCAACTGTAAACCATCGTTCTCACTGTTTCTCTTTTTTGACGTAAGGAAGAACCAACTTTTCATGTCCTTACAAACCTGGAAAGTACATCATCCTCCATCCTGAAGACTTTCCCATGTTGGAAAACTTACAGCTTAATCTTTGACACAGAGACTGTACTGCAGTAACAATAATGTACAGTATTAGGCTATATTAAACCACGTTCAGCACATTCATAAAAACCTGTAATTAGCTTCTAATCTGATCTGAAATCGATGAAGATCTGATGTTCATCAACACTTTATGACCGGTCAGATTTAAGAAATCAAGCTTCCCTGTATTATACATAATCATAATGGCAAGAGTTTAAGGTTCAGGTTCTTTTATCAAGCGCTCAATTATTAGATTGTGATGCCTGATGTCTGTTTAATGTCAGCTGACTTGAAAATGTCTTGCCATTTATACTTTGTGTTAAATAGCCCTTAAAAGCCTTATGAAACTAGAGAAATAAATCAACACTGGA